>CAHIKZ030005567.1:4227500-4245000 GCA_903632075.3 Acanthosepion pharaonis
GATGATATAATACTCCATCTGCTTCGGGTTGATCAACATTTTCAAAAATATTCAAAAATATCAACTTTGGAAAAGACGTTAGAATAATCTATAATTCATACGAGGTCCAAAACGTCCGCTTATGAATAGAAAAATTAATTGGGTAGTTAAACAAAAATAGAAAAGGGCACATGATAAGTATGTGTCACCTACCTAGATTTTTGACTCTACCGTAAGGATAACTGCCCATATTAGTGGGCGTAAGCTTAACCATATATGATGGCTGAATCGAAAAAAAAATCATGATTTTCTAGCCAAGATGGTTGAAGAAAGCGAGGAAAAGGACTAACGATCAACTGCAAGATGACTGAACGTATGATCATCAACAAGATAAAAGCCCCAGATGTGATGGAGATATCAAAATCTAGCATACGCAGAAGATTAAATAACTGGGAAGTACTTTGACAGAGGATGGATAAAACGACATTGAGATTGAAAAGTCCAATACGTATCCGTGTGTTATTCTCGGATATCGTTGTTTCAAAGGAAATTTGCATTTCAGAAGCTAAGTAGCGTGTTGAGAAACCGAGTACTGGATTGCTATGTGTCATCCATCGTCAAATATGTCAATGAATCACTCCATGAATATGGAGCAATCTAGAGGCAGCATAAATGTGGTTCTCCAGGATAATACTGAAAATTCCGTGGATAGGTTGCGTAAACACCAAGGATGATTCTCTTAAAAATGGCATTCTAAAAAACAGTTATTGTGAAAATAACGAAATACATAGGCACATAATGAGGAAGTGGGCTTCGAAATCTTAACTCTTACAAGACAAATTGCAGGCAAGTGAGGTCAGTAAAGGCGTCTTGGAGAGGCTGACGTGTTTTGTAACGTTCCTAAGCCACGCCATTTTTTCCGTTTGTCAGTGCCGAGAAGAGGCTACTCTTGGCCCACGAAACATTAAAACCTTTTGCGTAAACTCTTTGGTTTCAACCATCAGAATTTTAAGCATAGCATATTTTTCTTTGAGATTATATATTTCTTATGGCGTCTATCATATTTTCCTTCGAGATTATATTATTATTTTGACGTCTGCCATATTCTTCTTTGTGTTTGACATTATATATATTCTTCTTTCAGATTATATATTTCTTAGGATGTGTTGCATATTCTTCTATGAAATTATATATTTCTTGTGATGTATGTTATATTCTTCATTGAGACGATATATTTCTTATGACACATTATATTGTTATTTGAGATTTTATATTTCTTATGAGGTCTAGCATATTCTTCATTGGAATTATATATATCTTATGACGCATATCATATACTTTTTGAAATTATATAATTCTTATAATTAAAAGTAAACTATTAGTAACTCAATTATTGTATATATTTATATCATCGAATTGTATTCGAAAATATCATACTAAAATTATTTTAAATCTTGCTTGAACAAAAAAATAAAATGAAAATAACATTTTAATTTTATCTTATCAATAGTTCTGAAGCGTTTGTTAGATAATACCCATTTTATTCGGAAAAGTGCATAAAAAATCTGGCGTATTGCTGTTCATACTTCGCACGAAAATCTTTTTGGTGATATTGAATCCTAGAGGCGCTGAACAATCGATGAATAATAATTTCCTTGTTATTACCAGGTACATTTTAACGACGAAAATAGAAAAAGGTGACAAAATCAGGAGTCAGTTGGATATTAGAAAAAAATGTATGCAAGAAAGACATTTTTAAGAATTACTGACATCACGCGAAAAAAAAAAAATTATCATCGACTATCTTTTTCATCTTTCATATTCTTTGTGTGTGGGTGTGTCAAGCATATTTGCCTATATATGAAACTGTAAAGCAAGCGTGTGTTAAGATTTGCATGTGTGTATTATGGCAATTTCTCTCCCGCACCTCTTACTTCTATGTCTGTCGAATCTTCTTTAATATTATATCTGTTTAATATATATATATATATATATATATATATATATATATATATATATATATATATATATATATTACCTTTATTCCTATTGATCTTTTATAGATATAATCTAGTTGAAATGTTTACAAACACATACAAATACACATATAAACACACACACATACATACATGGTGTAATGATTTTGGCTTTTCTTTTATAAATGGTGCGTATAAATTGAGAAAATGAATGTGCATTTCTACTTATAGTTGCAGCAACGTCCATTTCCGTCTAGACAATTTCAATGATAAAGCCGTGCTATGTTTTTCAGGTAAATTTCGACGGTGACAAGTCGGGATCATCTCTTAAACCCGATATAATCGAAGACCTACACCGAATGATCTAACCAAAAATCTAAAATGAAACTTTCGAGGTCGCTTTCTTATTCTATGTAAACTGTTCTTTTCCGCCTCTTTTAAAAATACCGCGCTGTTAACATTATCCTTCCAGCATTCTTCTGTTGATCAATGCAAACCATGCTCAAATCTACTATTCATCCAAAAGGAAATTGTCATATTCATCTTCGAAGAAATGCAATATAGGAGGATTTATATTGCTGTAATACATATTAATTCTTTTGTCATTATATCTCTTTGAATTTTTGCGTATTTGTCTCATATATCAGTGAAGAGGGACAGATAAGTTAGGATACATGTGTATATATATATATATATATATATATATATATATATATATATATATATATAGAAAAAAGTTGCAAATTAAAAAAGTAATAATGTATTATTTTATGAAAGTATTTATTTAAATAACTGTTTGTTACAAATAAATTAAAATTATTGTTTGTTAGTAAGTAGCATCCGTCGTGAGACGCGGACGTCACGTGATATGGAACGTCACTGTTCGGATATTCCTAACTTAAATCTAACTGTCATCTAACTGTAATAAATATTTTTTAAATGTTGTTTAAATTTTTTTAAGCAACATTTTAAATATTTATTACAGTTAGATTTATTATTAAAATATTATATATATAATATATATATTGTGAATTTATTATTAAAATATTATATATATAATATATATATTGTGAATTTGAGTAGCAGTCTTTTTAATTTTGTTATATACATTTTCATGAGTTCATATAATTTCTTGATTTCCTGGGTGTAAATTACAGAAAGATTGTTCAAATATTTTATAAATCCTTGCGCTTTCAGCTATAATATTAGACGCTTTCTAGGATAAATTTTAGGATAAATTTTATTTTTATTTTAATTCATGGATTATTTTATATATCTATCTAGACATTTAGTAATGTTTTACTGTTCAAACATGGTCAGCATATTGTGGCCGTGTTCATTACCTTTTTACCGTGGGCATTACCGTTTTATTAATTATGCTTCCATTATTTTTAGCGTTATTTATATGTGGATGAGGCTGCATTTGAATTTTCAACGAGTGTGTTGGGGATATATTTTCGCAGCTCTCCATGTGTATTTAATCATGACCTAATTTATGCTCAAAAACACACACACACACACATATATATATATATATATATATATATATATATATATATATATATATATATATATATATATATATATATAAAGACATATGAAAATGGACTATCGATAAATGCCTGCAAAATATAGATGGGAATATTTCACTGTTTATTGCGTAGAAATACTTGTAATTTCCTGAAATTAATCTGCGATTGATGACAAGGTTTTTCGTTACAGCAATAATATATAAACCTTCAGGGATTCTACTTGTCAGTCTCCTTCGATAAATCTGTCATTTTGTCGACGTAGGCAATTACATTTACGCTGTATCTTTATGTTGAGTCTTGATATAATAGCGGTTGTCATGTGGCAGCCAGGAGAGCTCTACTTGATCGAACACGACTGGACACTTTGGGAAAAGTAATCAACCTTAGTACAAACAAACAGAAATTCCTGATTACAAAAAATCGTTTTCTTTTCAGCGAATCTAAATTTACGTTATTGTACGAACATCTCTTGGGAAATTTAGTTGTATCTCTGTATTTGTTGACATATTTATTATTTTTCCATATAGAAATATCTATGTATTTACAACGCCATCAACACACACACACACACACACACACACACACACACACACACACACACACACATATATATATATATATATATATATATATATATATATATATATATATATATATATACGTGTTTGTGTGTGTGTGCGTATTTAGGCAGCAATCTTTCTTTAATGCACATTTCATTGAATATGACAGACAAGGTGTTTTAATTTAGTTATTTTTTATACTATTCCTCATGTGATTTTTTTCTATTCCGTAGATAAGTTATAATATGACACCGCCCACTTGTTTCTCTTTTCGCTAGCGCTTTCTGTTACACATTAAGCCATTTTCCAGGTTGAAATATATTAACTTTTAACAAGAAATAGCATGTTGATGCATGTATTTATATAATGTTTTCATTCTCAAAACACGGTCAATAGATTGTGTATATATTGTGTCGTATCAAAACAGTCCGGGTTCAATTCTCGCTAGTGGATGCGCACTGCCAATGAGTCCCAAATATAGAAAGAAACGAACCTCCAGTGAATTCTGAATTCTGTTGAGGTTTCTTATAGATGAATTACTTAACTATGCGACTACACATGCGCACGAATGAGAGAATTTTAAATTTTCTTTTCATCACTTTTGTTTTTCTTAGAAAAGGTGAAAAATTGTAACAGACAGGAAAAACGTTCACTGTGGATCCAAACACCCACTAAAATATTCGTCGTAGTGAATTGTTTCCTCTTTTGATCAAAGTACCGTATACATATAATTCGTTACTGCTGTTCGTTCGAAACATGAAACAAGAGTTCAAATATCAACTTCATGATATTATCGGTCTGAGACGATCTAAGCACATTTGAAAATTGCCTGAAACTATGTCAATTCTTGATCCAGGATATAATTGTTGGAAATCTCTATGTTGTTTTTCTGGAAAGAAGCCATTGCTATCGATGCGGATCATGACAGATAATAGGCTCTCTCCCAGAAAGCATAACTAAGGCTCGCTCGGCATAGCTACAGACTCAATCACAGGTTTTCTCTGGTGGTTTTCAACAAAAAATTCACCTAAGCAGGTTGTTGCGACCGATATTGTCTATGCGCTCTAGCAGGCAGGTGCCCTTACAAAATGAGAATTGACAGCCAATATATCTGTGTCTTTCTCTCTCTCTCTCTCTATATATATATATATATATATATACATACATAAATATATACATAATTATACACACACACATACACACACACACACATATATATATATATATGTGTGTGTGTGTGTGTATAATTATGTATATATATTTATATATATATATATATATATATATATATATATATATATATATATATGTGTGTGTGTGTGTGTGTGTGTGTGTGTGTGTGTGTGTGGTGATGGCTGGGAAAATATATATATTTATATAACAACCGAGTAATACATCCACAGACAGACACATCCCAGACACATTTTTGGACATTCAACCGGCTGGTGTCGATTCTTAGATGAAGATACATGTTGCAATGCAAGAAACGCATTACATGCGTATGTTTATTTATTTATCATTTTACTGTAGCTTTAGAGATTGTCTGTTAAGAAGATTGACGCGTAAGTTGGAGCTTACGTATTTATGGTGCTTGGCATTGGCCAAGTTCGGTCAATTGCAAAACCGGCCATTTTAATGCAATGCCTCCGTGATCAGCTAATGTATACACATTTTTAATGTCTAATATGAATGAAATTGTTTTAGCACAAGATGTTTTCGTCTCAAACGAAAATAACAGAAATCTAAATAATTTATAAAGACAAGAAATGAGAATCGTTTCTGCATATCGATAAAGAAAGTCCAAACTCTCTGAAACCGGAATGATATTGTCGTACTACGCTAAGTACAAATCCGATTTGTCATAGTGAATCTTTCGTTTTTATTCCAAAATCGAAATGACTTTCAAAGACCTATCTTTATTGTTCAGTTAAAATGTACTATTCTGTTTGCAATTTGATCAAAGGCATACTCGAAACTTTATCAAGGATGTGTGGTAGATGTGGAGAGAATGTCTTCAAATATAGCTGTAATTAATGACTATCATGTATTATATTTTTTGGAGGAACATTAAATTTATTTCATTTTCCTACCGTTTACATTATTCGAAATCGAAATGTATTAGTCAATAGGTATATTTTTATATGTGTACGTACGTGTGTTGATGTGTGTGTACATATGTGTGTTCATATGTCTGTGCACGGACACACTCGCGTGAGGAATATCATAATGGCATCAATAATAATAATAATAATAATAATGATAAAAATCCAATTAAAAAAATGTGAAAATTACAATAATAATAATTTCAAGTGTCTTTTTCAGGCTAAAAGTAATTCTGTTAAAAAACACTCAATTTATAACTGTGGCTAAATAAATTGGGAATAATTAAAAAGTTACACACACACATATATATATATATGTGTGTGTGTGTATATATATATATATATATATATATATATATATATATATATATATATATATATATATATATATATATATATTCAGTTGTTATTTTATTGGTGTGGTCATTGGCACCATTGACATGATATTTTCCCTTCGTCAAGTTGCACAGAAAGTTAGGAGTTGTACATGGTGCTTGTGGACTTTGCGAAGGTTTTTGACACTGTGAATAGAGAGGTTCTTTTGCAAGTCTTGAGGTAACACGGCATACCAGAAAACATGCTGAAGGTGATCATCTCTTTTCATGAAGGAATAAAAGCTAATATCGTGTCTGAATATATGATGTCATAAACCTTTCATATCACGAACGATACCTAGTAAGTGTGTGTCAAGGACAATGTCATTTTTGCCCTTTTCTTCTCTGTGATGTTGAAATATGGATTCAAAGACATAGAAAGCGTCATCAGGCTCAATTTCGAACAATCGTTAGACTCTTCAATCATCAGCTCTTCAAAGCCAAGTGACACCTTCGTACACAAATTATCCATGATTTGTAATTTGCTGATGCTGATGCTGATGCTCTTGTTCTACATCGTTTAAGTAAGCCTAAAATCTACTAAATCGTTTCTTTGCTGAAGTAAACTAAACTTGTGCACCATCCTTGGCCTACTCCGAAGCAATTCTCTAGTGTGCAACAAAAAAAACAAAACACCGCCAACAAATTTCCAGAGAGACCATTGTAAGTAGATGACAAATCCATGAACTATGTAAAGTTTTTTTTACCTATCTTGGTAGAAATGTCAACTATAGTGTATCTTTACGTGATGAAATGCTGCATCGGATTGCTAAGACGACCAGTGATTTTGGTAAAACTTGTCATCGTTTATGGGATGAGCGGGGTATCCAACTGGATAAGAAAATTCGGGTTTACAGAGCTGTCGTCCTTGCCAACCTTTCATGCAGCTCAGCGACGTGGGGTCCATACAAGTACCGTATACGCCAGCTACATGTATTACATAAGAGCTATCTCCGTGACATCTGGGTTTCGGCTAGTTTTCTCAAATAACTCCTCCCTTTCATTGGGTACCCCTGATGTAGCTGATCCCGTAACTATAATGAAATTGATACCGTCTTAATAACTATCAGTGCATGATTTTATATCTGTAGATTTATTATACATTTTTGAAATCAGATTTAATTTGTCAATCTTTCGAAAGTCAACATAGTTTCGCGTACACATCTCTCATATAACTATAGTAAGCGTAAAATTAAACTCACCAACTTTACAAATGGCCATGTACATACATATATCACAAATGCATAATAAATCGTAAAATAAAATTTACTGATTCTTTATATGAAATTGCTCGAAGGATAAGCGTTTCGCACCTTATTAATCTAGTTTTCTACTGATCCCTTATTTGAGAGAAATTAAATGTACCAAGGATGACGTTATACGATAGTAAACCTAACTTGATAGTCCGTATATATATATATATATATATATATATATATATATATATATATATATATATATATATATAATTATTTTTATAAAAAAATTATAACATAAGTATGTTATAAAATCACTACAAAAAATAGCCATTTTGTTTCAACACACTCTGTGTCTTATCAAGTGATGATGTTGAAAAAGAAAATAAATGGTTTTAAAAGTTTCAGATTAATTAACGATCCTACACTGGGGGAAACATTGTTACAAAAGCTAGAATAACCAATCAAAAACGAAGTATAGAAAGATTCAAAAGCTTGACAACGAAAATCCTGCTCTAATAGCTATTCATATCTTTAAATACGTGTAATATTAAAAATAATTTATACTAACTAATAATTATAAATTTACATGATAAAATTTAATATTAAAATTAAAAACTGGCAATTTTAAAAAAACCAAATTTAATCACTATTAAGTTTAAAAACTACAAAATTATTGATAAAAAGAAAATATACCAATTATATATTGTTGGTTATTGGAATTCATTCCGTGTATACCAATTATATACTTTTTGATATATATATATATATATATATATATATATATATATATATATATATATATATATATATATATATATATTTATATATATATAGGCTATCAGTCGCTAATATACACAAATATATATATATATATATATATATATATATGTGTGTATGTACTTCTGTACATATATATATATTTGTGTGTTTTAGATATATGTACATATATGGATGTGTATATTGGCGACTGATAGCGTATATATATATATATATATATATATATATATATATATATATATAAATGTGTGTGTGTGTGTGTGTGTGTGTGTGTGTGTGTGTGTGTGTGTGTGTGTGTGTAAAAAAAACTTCCAAGAGGGCAGAATCAGGTAGAACTCAATGTCCAGGACCAAGTAAGGATATAATAAAAGGCTTAAACACTAGTACTCCATGATCATAATTTATTACATTGAAATCGTATATACGATCCAATTCATCAGACGTACAAATTCAAAAAAATCAGAAAAAATAACTCCGATAATAAAAAAAATAAATTTTAGTGAATGTGTATGTATGAGAGTTTGTGACGAATGCGAGGCTAAATGAAAGCTATAGGGAGGGGTAACAGACGAGAGAAGAACAGGAAGGTCTAAAGGTGAAGGTGGGGAATACAGTTTAACAGACAGAAGTTTAAAGGAGGGGAGTCAGATACAAGTAAATATGAATATTCTAATACGTCTAAACCATTTCTGAATCGCTGACCTAAAATAAATTAAAGGTAGACACCGGAAAGAGTATATATTTTGGGGTGACACACACACAATAGACGATACACTTCAAGACCAGAAGATGAGAGAGGGAAAAAAAGTGGGGGAGACACGGGGGGTGCAGCTAAAACCGAAGAGCCGCTGTGCAAAAAAAAAATTGACAAAATAATATCGACTACAAGTTACAAATCTAATATAAACATATAAATATAGTGATTATTTGAACAAGCAGGGACCTATTATTTCTATATTCAAAAAAACATACGTATGCACACATACACAACAACATATCTATATTTACACGTACATATATCCATATAGGCGTTGGGACCTCTTCGGAACACTGGGGACGTTGTTGTGGGAACACATGCGCTTCAACGAGAGACGCTGGTAGGTTCAAAATTTTTGAAAGAATCTTCTGAAAAAAATTTTGGAGTCTAACCATATTCGTATATATTCTTTCTCATTTAGTTTTATGATCATTGTTTTAACATTCCCTATATTTTGTGATAAAAGAAATTTTAATCAGATTGGTGAAAATTTGTAAGTTACATATATATATATATATATATATGATTGAAGCGGAACACCTTTTTTCCAATGTGTCTGACAATTTCCTCGATAGATGAAATATATATCGTTATCTTGTGTGCTTATATATATATGTATATCTATCTATCTATCTATCTAACTATATATATATAAAAAGTCATCCACAGACAGACTGTTTCGCAGCTCTTCAGCGTGGCTAGACATCCGGTTGTCTCTAGCAAAGATTGAAACCCGACTGAATTGGTGTCAACCGGAGATTCTAATACTAAGCCGTCGGCGCACAGCAGGGGTGAAAGTGAAATTTAGCGTACTTATTTTTAGATAAACACACACAGTGACCGACAGTGACTCAATTCGCTTTTGCCGAAGAGTCTCGCTATATCAACCATAACAGTCACTGTTTTCAAACACACACACACACACACACACACACACACACACACACACACACATATATATATATATATATATATATATATATATATTCACACGACAGTGTTATATATATAAATATATATATTTATATATATATAACACTATCATGTGATATATATATATATATATATATATATATATATATATATATATATATATATATATATATATATATATATATTTACATATATATATATATACGTTTATGCATGTGTGTATACACAAATATATATATATATATATATAAATATATATATATATATATATATACACACATGTATATACATATATACATATATATATATATATTTATATAAATATATATATAGATATATATATATATATATATATATATATATATATATATATATATATATATATATATATATATATATGTAAGAGGCATCATAATAAAAAGTTAGAAAAAGCACTTTGTAAGCGCTTAATCATAGCATGGATATAAACATATGCATCAGAATATCTATCTCCAATAGAAAATTGTTTTTCCAAGCGATAATCTTTATGCACTCGGCACATGCAAATGTGTCATGAAGTTTGACGGAAAAGGTGAGTGGTTGAACGACACCTTTTCAACCTCCACCGTCCATACCTACATATTGAAGCGTTAAAAGCAACAATAAAAACCTTTCATCCATTTCATGAGAATGAGAGTAAATGGAACGTCACTGACTTTCACCCAGAAAGATCTTAGAGGATAAATGCAAATCCTCACGAGCTAATCAAAATCGAACGATCCTTCGATGCTGGTATAAAATATGACCGCTGAGAGAAGCACACGGCGCTCACGTTTGGTTCTACACGCCTGCAGCCGAAGGTCCGTTTACCTGCGAGAAACCACCCACTCTCCTTTACTACTCCGCCAGGATATTTCCATCGGCATTGGCTAGGTTGCAATCATTAAACATAAATCCCCGCTTTTCTGCAAATCATTGATATAGTAACGGCTCCTTGCTCAAACGTTGCTTTCGAAGTAAACAGATTCAAAGATTTCCTATTATTTTCTGAGCCGTAAATGGAAATACCGAAAGCTTCGGCTATGTAATGTGAATTGCTACGATATGTGGCAATGACGTATCCTTATTTCCTTGACTTGTATATATTCCAGTCCTAAATACAAGGCGATATGTTATAATTCTTGCAGAACCATCTGAATGCTCACGATAAAGCATTTTTCGATCTAACATTCTGATATCCAAATGGAAATCAGAACAGTAATATGACAGGATGACTCAGGTTTAGCTGAAAATCTCCGAAAGCATATCTAACAGAAAAAAAAATCAAACATGGCACGTAGAACTAGAACAGTCTACCCCAGTGATCGAAATAAAGGGTTCAGTTCGAAATTCCAACCACCTGAATAAGGCCGGAGGGTACAACGGCCGAAACGTTGTGACAAATATGGCGACAAAGATGAAGACAATTGTCCGACTAATGTAAATACTAAAAAATATAAAAATCATTTTTATAAGTCGTTTTGTAGAATTTTATGTGTGGTGTTGTCGAGTGTTTGAAACGTTCGCTTACTAAACATGAGACCCGCATTCAAATCTCGTCAAGGTCGATTTATTAGGAATTGTAATGTAATCGTTCTGAGGCATGCAATCCTAGCATTTGGAACATCATTGAAAACCATACCACTGGTTGACCAAATCTTCTAAGTGAACCTAGGTATACGGAACTCTTCGGGAGCTGTCGATGGTTGTGATAGCGCGATGTCACAAGTCATAGTGACCGAGTGTTTGTGCGTGCTGGCCTTGTTTAGACTGGTGATTACGCTAGAAAACGCGTTCTCTTCCATAACTAACCTCCTTTCTGCATAGTTACAGTATAAACCACAGTTGATCTCTGTGGGTGTTGAACAGGCAAAAATGTGCCTGAGAAATAACCAGACATCGTATTAGACAGGCATCTTCAGATTCAAGTGGCTAACCCTTATAAACGATAGGTCGTACACATTCTCGAACATGTTTTAGCGACGTAATCTCAAGTACAATAACAAATATGTATATATACTTAAAAATTGTGTTCTAAGTTCTGATAAATCATTTAAGTAGAACTGAACGAAAAATTCAAAGTACATAATGATCTAAACATTTTTTGTATATTTTGGATATATTTTAAATAAACGACATTTCAAAGTCGATTATCTATAATATATCAAAAATTATATCCAAAATGTAGCCAAAAGATCTTATTATGAAGTCCGAAACATTTAGCGAGGAAATATAGTTTAGCAATGAAATTTTGATAACATAAATTAAAAAAAAGGATATCAATATTTTATTCAATTCAAATATTCCCTTGCCAAATAAAACGTGTTTTAATTGTTAGACTTAGGAAGAATATTGCTGAATTTTAACCGAATATTGTGTCAACCCTAGGAAGATGACGGTATTATATGCAATACATTTATAGACAGTATATAAGTTCTGGGATTTTCTAATCGACTAAAATCAAGTCAAAAATTGAAATTAGCCCAGGCAGATGGACTATAGCTAAAAACTGATAGAGAACTCATCCGAGGAGCTGTCAGTGAAATTAGAAATTACTTGTATTTGCAAACTGCTCTTGGTGCCACTTTTGTAATGGTAAGCAAGCTTGTCTCGCTAGAGCAATTACGACAGGGTAACTCCATAATTTCGGCCTTGTACCACATTTAAACTACGCTTAGAAAAACGTGCACTTCGAGGTGGTAAAATGGTTAGTATGCTTGACTTGCTAGATCAATTATGACCGAATAGTGAGATTGATCCTCACGAGTGCTCCTCATACTTTCAGTCATATTCCCCATCCAAGCTACGCTTGGAAAATGTGTACTTCGAAGTGTTGTAATGGTTAATACACTTGTGTAGCTAAATCAATTACGATTGAATAGTGGTTTATATCCTCACTGTGTGCTAGATATTTTCGGCCTTGTGCAACTTCTAAGCTACGCTTCGAAAAAGAACACATCGAATTGGTGTAATCTTTAGCACGCTTATCTCGTTAAATAAGTTACGACGAAAGCGTGGTTTACATTACTGGGCTCCCTATATTTCGGTCTTGTGCCACTTCTAAGCTACACTTAGAAAAGCACCTTAAATGTACTGTTTTTGGTGAAGGTTATATGAAATGTTACCTGAGGCAATATGAAAACAAAAAGAAAAAAAAGAAAGAAAAGAAAGACAGACAAATGGAGTTTGCGTTAAAATATTTATATAATTTTATAAGGACCAACGTTCTAAAAGATGGCTCATCATGATAAATAACAAATATATTAATTCTCTCATAGCATCTTTATTCCCACCCACTCATTCTTTCTTATTGCAACGATACATCAAATAAACCTATAAGAGATGAATTAAAGCAAGAAACCAACCAAATTCCAATAAAAACGGAACGTACCTTAAGATATACGGATACTTATTGGTATAATAGTTTCTAACTTCTTTTATTCATGTCGAAACTTATTTACGGTTCCTCTGACTCAAGGACGTTGTATTTAACAGCGATCTTTTGTTGTATTCTTCAAACGCTCTTTGTAAGCCTGTCACATTTTGAAGAGAATTATGCCAGGGAAACAAATGTTATGTCACGAGGCGTATGCAGGATAAGAGCCAAAAGTATTGTGCTTATTAAGAGCACATGATTTACTGTAAGACAGCATTGAGATCAATGATATAAAGCTGTGAAGAAGTTTGTATTTAATAACACCAGGAACGTATGCCTTCACAGTGTTAGCCATCGTTCCGTGGAAGTCTTTGTCATTCAACATGATTGCAACTATCTGCCAGAGAATATATTTCAGCGTCTTTTAGAATCTAAGCTATCAAGGAGAATAAAGCATTATCCTGTGGACATGAGGCAGTTTGAGAATCATATATGCTTCCATGATGCATGACTACGTCAATTCATACATAATTACGATATATATATATATATATATATATATATATATATATATATATATAGATGTGTGTGTGTGTGTGTTCGCGTGTGTGTTGTAGAATCTCGACATACGAAACCCTCTACTTACGAAAAATCGCCACACGATACGAATAATAATTTGCCAGAAAATCCGTTTCAACTTAAGAATTAATTTCCACTTAAGAATGGGATTCCAGTCAATGGATTTCAAACTAGATATTTGATAAAAATGTACCTTTACATCTTATCTAAATATATAGTATTTTATGTCTTCATTTTTTATATATTATATTATTAGATATTTTATATATAATAATATAATACTGTAGTATTATACAGTATTAAAATACTTTTTTTATACTGTATATTTATACTGTATATTTATACTGTACTAAATATTTACAGGCATATTTTATTCCGAATTTTTATGTTTTATATACAGTGTACATTATTATATTATAATATACCTTATAAACAATACTGTGTTATAAAATTACACTGTACATATTTCTATACAGTTCCATCACACTAGATATAGTAAGATGCGACGAGTATTATATCATCCAGCTCAGTCCTCTTTGTTCCTTCATAGAACAAACATTTGTAGTGTACGCGTATCTGTGATTATAGTGTAAGTGTAAAAGAAATTAGTAAGGTGCAAAACTTTATGTATAAAAAGGAATACAGTAGATGTACATTACTGTAAAGTACAGTAACATGTAAATTTTCATTAAACTTAGTGAATTAAATGTAGGGAAATGAGACAATGCAGAGTTCGTTTTGATTATACTCTATGTTATGTAAAGTGTGTTTTAATCTAATATACAGTGTATAATCATTGAATTTCAAATTAAATGTAAAGAAAAAATATGACCTCTAATTAAATTAATATGTGTAAAATGAAGTTACAGCACGTAAGCTATGCAGTAAAATAAATTGCACATCCAGCTCTGCTATATTTTGCAACGTACATTTAATCACCTCAGTTTATTCCTTTACATGTTCCCATACAGTTATTTTACTATTGTAATGTGTTACTGTAAATATTACGCTACATGTACAATAAATTTTATGTTTTAGTGGGTAAATTTTTAGTAAATTTTGTAGCTCACGATGTCACCGAAGAAACTTGTTGATAATAATAAGAGGAAAATATATATGCAAATGAAGAAGAAGATCATTGAGAAGCACGACGAAGGTACCAATGTTTCTGACCTTGACAATCTATATGGACGTTCAGCATCAAAGATTTCCATTATTCTAAAGAACAAGATAGAAATAAAAAAAAGAAATTGATGTTGGCCAGAGAATTAGCTTAATTACTATGCATGTTGAGAAGCTATTTTTAGTGTGGATGAATGAGAGTCAGCTACGAGATGATTCCGTGTGTGAAGATATTACGTGTGCAAATGTAAGGGCATTGAACGTGGATCTTATTACAAAAATACAAGACACGTGTTTTAAAGATGAAAATGCATTTAAGACAAGTTTGTTTGAAAAAGTTAAAAAAAGAAAACCGGAATCCACAGTTTAGGGTGACATGGAGAGACATGTGCTTTAAAACATTATTCTGCAAACAAAATTGACGAACTCTCTGTGCGTTGACACTGAGACTTGGAAAGTTCGCTACACAATTAAACATTGAATATAGCGACAAATTGCGTACGTATGCACATAACAAGCTGCCTTGTTTCGAAGGTGTTTTGAAGTGACTGAAAATATAAACATGATCCTAAGAGAATTTTGGAAGGATCATTTCAATATCCAGAATTGCTTAAATCTCGTTGGTAAAGAATTAGAAGGAGACAGAGTGATATTTTGTATATAATCTTAAAAAGTATTAAATTTTACATGAAATAATTCTTATTGATTCAATATTTTGGGAGCTTAGAAAGAATTGATTTAATTGCGAAAATTGTCTCGACATACGAAATTTCCTGTAACGAATCTACTCTTGGAAAAGATTAAATAATTATGTCGAGGTTCCACTATATATATATAGTCCATTATAATTAATATATAACCGTTACTCTAATGCACTTAGTAATGAAACAATGTGAAATATATAAGTCTTAAATAAAAATAAAAAAAACAAAAAATAAACAATAAATAATAAATGAAAAAAAAATGTTTGAAATTTGTCAGAATTGAAAATGGTGATGGAGTTGATAGTACAGAATTCAAGCGTTCAACTACTTAATGTGAATCATATTTGGTTTCGCTTATGCAAATTTTCTTCATTAGAAGTAAAATTCTAATTGTATATAGAAGTATAAAATTAATCAATAAATTCAAATAAAATTGAAAAAAATATGTATAAAGGCTAATAGAATAATCGAAAGGGCTCTAATATATAGAAAATCTGAACAAATAGTTCACACTATCGTGCCATAAAAAAACACATATATGAACACAAGAAAAATATAAAAAAATGCCGTAACTTCTTCGTTGTCTGTAGTTAAACTTGTATAAAAGAGGGATTGATGCCCTCCACAAACACTCTCTTTCACACACACAAGAAACACACATACACAGATATATATACATAGTCCTCTTCACAATATATATATATATATATATATATATATATATATATATATATATATATATATATAGGTCAGAGTAAACAGAAGTAAATGAACATTAATTCTGTAAATATATTTCCTGTTTTTATGGTACTACTTCTAGTTTAACTAAAAGCATTGGAAAACAAATTTTACACCTGTAAATGACGGCTCGCCATTGTCAGAACAGATTAAAGAAATGGAATAAAATTCAATAAAGAAATATTTTATGTGCTTCTATACAACTGAGTAACAAGAGAAAATAGAAAGAGCGAAAATGCTCTAGTATACATGTAAAGAAAGACCACATTACATCTTAGCGATTATTAATTCTTTATTTTTCTCTCTCACTCTCTGTATGAGTGTGAATTAGTGGTGGTATGTGAAAGTTCCGTCACTAAGGACTAATGCATTCTCATATCTGGAACAACGTCCTGGTGAGTGTTACTACCACAGCATTCTTTTAAGAAAATCGATAAAAGTGAAAGAAAAAATAATGTCCCATTTTTATATCATTTTTACAGCGCCTCCTGATGGCGTTTTGGGGTACCCAACAATGTTTTATCACATGGCAGCAATTCTTTTAAATTATTACCAGCTGTTTATAGCGTGGGTATTTATATTTACATTTGTGTATTCCTCATTCATTTTCTCGGTTCAACAATTATATGCAAAAATATGAATTCGCTAAAAGTTAATTGTCATAATCCGATGAATTTGGCAGTTAACACTGAGAGAATTGAAATCACGTTTCTCTCAATTTACCATGACTGAATGTCTAGAGTATACTAAAAACTTTAATATATTAAATAGATC
>CAHIKZ030005567.1:4250000-4260000 GCA_903632075.3 Acanthosepion pharaonis
GGCAATCCGAACATAGATATCGTATGAGGAGTTATCATAGGAAGGCAGAATATTAACATATATATACGTATAAGGCAGACTTATGATAGCAATACATAAAGAAAACTGGAGAAAACACTAGGAAAATAAAGAAGGATGAAAGTATTTTATCGACAATTAAAAAAAAAAGGATTTCTGGTTTTCAGAAAGAAGAACAAGCTAAGATGCTATATTCCAGTTGAAGATCTCAAAAACATGAAAGTACGATCATTTAAATACATGGGAAGTTTTTTTTAACAGACGATGGAAAATACGACATTGTAATTTAAAGTCATATTGAAATTGCAAAAAGGACTTCTAGAACAAATTATTAAGAATCAAGAAACATTAATTTGAAACAAATAAGACTACTGAAACCATAAGAAATGATAACCCTTTGATAAACCCTTGAATGATCTACTATTTCGTCACAGTTGAAGAAACGACTTAGCGTATCGGAAATCCAGTTCTACAGAAAGATATTCGAGAATAACAAGGGCGGGGAATGTGAGTATGGAATAATTTTTAGGAAGAAGAGAAACAAAGAAAAAGGTTTTATATTGAATCAGACTGTTGAAATTGCTAGGATATACGGTGAGGAAAGACGTTTTTGAAAATAAAACACGCACATGATATATTGAATGTACCATAGGTATCAGCTGGATATAAACGGTTAACAGGGCAGAGAGGATTGGATAGCAAAAAGACCAATATTTAAAAGAGTTAAAAATTTATAGAGAGCCATAATCACTCACGTCCTGAAGAGACACGATACATGATAGAAGAAGACTGAACAGCTGTAAAAATAATTACATTTTGCTGATCATTTTCAGATGAAAAAATCATGATTATATTGCGCAATGAAAATTTGTATTCGAAAGCGAATCAATGCATATTCATTGAAGTTAAATTATAAACATATGAACATTATTGAATTGTTGAACATCCTGTCCCTAGAGGACCACAAATAAATTTAAAAGAAAGGACATATATTTTTGGATATTACCAGTATTGGCCAAATCAGTTTCCGGATTTAATATTATGGAAAAAGTATTCATAGATACTAAAGAGGAATGTGAACTATAAATATCCAGAAATCCCCATCTTTAGGAATTCACACACTAAATGGAAAAACTATTGCTTATTCTTTCTTTATGTACTTGTATACTTCACTTATCACAATATTTTGTCAGCATAAATAATAAAGGAAGGACTAGGATATACAAGTTAATATTTCCAATTATAATATATCTGTTTTGTTTTATTTAATTTGATTTTTAGCGTTAAAATGTATATAAAAATAATGTTCTTTAATGAATTCAAAATATTAGAATACTTTTACATTTGTAGTTCTATTTATTAGCTTTTATATTATTTTCTTTTGTTGGTGATAACAACTCCAAACGACAGAAGTAGAAATTTGATAGATCTACAAGTATAAAATGTAGTTTACTATGGCCTTCATCAAATTATTCCGAGAACGTGGCACCAAATCAAACTAGCAGCTTAAATAAAATTAAACAGAGAGCGGTTAATCAGTGTTTGAAAACTGTTAGATTAGACGTGACGTCATATAATATTTCTGGATCACCAATGGAAATATCAAAGTTCATTTGGAAGTATTCATATACTTTCAAATAAAGTGCAGAAGTTGTCATTTTCTGATCCGCCCTGATTGGATTTACCTGGGAATGGATTATGATGTTAAAACGCCGAAACACTCGATAATTCCTGTTATGAAACAATGATAACGATCCCATCATAGGATCGAAACGCTTATTTTGTGAATGAGATATATATAGAAATTAATTTTGGATCAGTGTGTTCCCTGATTTGTCGTGTGGAAATCGATTTTGCATTACATTTAACTTGATAATTGGAAATGATAAAATTTCTAATTCAGCTGTCACGATGTTCCTAAACCCTTTCTTCAAAACTGCAGACAATATTGAAAATTAATTTTAACGCAAATACTATTACTATTTCTAATAATACTTTTAAATATAGCAAACCTAATAGCGCGGAAAGATACAGTTTGTGTCGAACATATTCTGTCACGGTTTAGGCAAATTTATAAGATATTCATAGATAATTCCGAATATATTTTATGTTAATAAATCGAATTTGCATAGTTATAGCAGTACTATTTCACTCAATTTTTCAAGTCTGTTATTGATTCTTATTGTAAAGTAAACCTTTCCAATCTCATCACATTATTTTGAAAAGACAATACACTACTACAATATGTCGGTACTTTTTATTTTCT
The DNA here is from genome assembly GCA_903632075.3 of Acanthosepion pharaonis. NCBI lineage: Eukaryota > Metazoa > Mollusca > Cephalopoda > Sepiida > Sepiidae > Acanthosepion > Acanthosepion pharaonis. The sequence continues at coordinate 4,252,285 of CAHIKZ030005567.1, forward strand.
CGCTTGAATTGAGATTCTTTCATTTCACATTGTTGCAAATTATAACTTTTTCATTGTCTCATAAAATCCCTGGAGAAAATTGGAACAATTACTTTGTGTCTAGATAGCGACACGCACATGAAGAATAAAGTGATATATTTCTTTCTTTTGTCTGTTTATAAAGTTTTGTTTATTATATTTGGAAGAAACACACAAAACTGATTAATATAAATATACCTGCAATCGGTATTTTGGGCTGTTTCTTTTGCTAACAGTCAGACATTCAGTCTTCTTGCAATTGATTGTTAGTCAATTCTTCTCGTTTTCCTTCCTTACCATATTTAGGTATTCTTGTCGATTTCATTTTGTGTCTGTTATCAACATTGAGTCATCTTACGTTCTTAAGATTGTAGTCATCAATAATAAATTCTAGTAGAACTGCTAAGTCTCTCGGAATGTCCTCACAGTATAAGTTGAATAGTTCTGCTGTGAAGGCGCATCCTTGTTTTGCATCCCATTTAAAATGTAAAATGTGATATTTTCATTTCAGTCAACAGATTTATACGTCAAATTAAGAACCAATGGATTTTGTATAGAATGTTCAAAGATATATTCATCATTTTATTTCATCTAAGCAAAACCTTGTATTACGATCATCTCCAAACTTCCGGAAGGGAATTTCGATTTGGCCTAAATAGCTATAGATTCATTGGTGCATGGATGTATTTAGTAAGTTGTAAATAGTATCTATGCAGATGAGAAAACTATTTACTGTGTTAATAGTAAGTGTGATTGGTTCGAGAAGATAAGATTGGCAGCTGATCTCAAAAAGGAACTACAGATATACCTCATTTTTTAGTGTCCACTGATGTGCCACTTTCTTTAATGTCCACTGATTTACATAATTCTTTATTGACGGGTGATGATGTGTGAATACAATCAAGGTAATACTGGACGCGTAACTCATACCAATCATTATTTTAGTATCAAAAACTCTCCATCTATTCTGAATTCAGGTCCCAGTCGCTATTGATATAGCAGGCAGCCATGGTAACTAAATTAGTGAGCTTTAACTCTTAGGATGTGATGACAAGGGAATTGCATTTATTCATCACAATGGAGAAATATATTCCATTGCGGAAAAACAACCATAATGGGGCCGATAATTATGTGCACCTGAACAGAAGTGAACGATGCAATAAATCGATCATACAAATATACTGAAACAAGTCATTTATTTTGTGTCAACCGAATATCTTAATATATCGTAATAATGTATCATATGTCGTAATAGTTATCGGAATGCACTATTTATAATTCAATACATTTATCCAGACGAAAACTTACATATTCCTACCATTTTCAAGACTAACACTCTACGTGGAAATACTAATCATGTATTATTTTGGCATAACTAAATACATATTCCTACAATTCCCATGACCTAAATCAGGAAATGTTCCTGATTATCATGGATGAAATCGAAAAATTGTTATTCATATGATAATACCGTGTTTGACAGAATAAAAAAATGACGGTTTTATTATACCTCCCCAATTTCAGCAAGGAAAAAATATATATAAGCATACAATATTTAAAAAGACAAACAGTATATTAAAATTATTACAAAAGAACTTCATTGAAATCAGAAAAGGTATCTCTTGCTACCGGCCACATACCCATGATTCTAGTAAGAGACTCCCCATACTATCTGTCTCTACCTCTCCCTTTTAATATACTAGATTATCAGTTAAACGTGACTTGAAGGAAAAGTTATGTGTGTCGAAGATCGACTCTCTAAATAAGTTATCTGAATGAACATTCTTTGATATAACTTAACTGGAAGTGTACTCAGGACTGATTGTCTTGTTGTAAAGTTTATTTCGGAGGTAGGTCTCTGCTATTTTTAACACATTGTTGTATTACTAATGGACATTCGATTAGCTATGTTAGAAATTAGTACCTCTCCTTTTTTTTCCTACCGTCCGGTCCATATTTCTCTCCATTTTCTTGAACAGGCTTAGGGGTTGATCAATTGTTTCCTCTTTAGGAAGAGTTTCCCGGCTCCTTTCCTTTTCTCAAGCCTTAATAGTGATGTTGTTATGCATTATGTAGATGGTGTCAAAGTTTCTTCATTCTGAGGGTAGCAAAATGAAAGTTTTCTGGTTGCTTTTCCCGACAGTTAGTTAGGAGTCAAATCTCTGGCGTAGAGCCTTGAGATGCTTCTTTGATCAACAGTCGGATAATATTTGGGTTATTGCAGTGCCATATCGCGCAAGGAAGGGTGTGTCAGAAAGCACCTCTGATTTGCAACCCGGAAGACGCACTATTTTGCAGGCTGTGCCAGTTTCATTACCGCATATGTTACATTAGACGACAGATTGATAGTACTAACCTAGGTTTTACCTTACCAAAATATCTCAACATGACGATAAGCACCAAATATATAATACTAAATGAAAAATAAAAACACCATATCCCACAAACTTTCTTTCTCCAATATTCGAGGTATTCGTACTAATTTTTGCAGTGTGGAATCTATCATCTTTAAAAAGTCTCTTCAGTCTCTTCATCTGATTCCTTGAATACTGGATCTCTTCCTCTTTTTTGTAAACGAATGATGTCCATATAGATGGCATTTTATGCCCGCGAACATCTCCAGCTGTTTAGGGGGATTTCTCTTGAATCTTCAGACCATTCTAAAATGTGTCCCCGTCTCGCTCTGCTATCACTTCTTTCGCTACCGTTCCCTTCCCTTCACGACGGTTACTTGCTATTTCCGTTAATATATACAAGACCATTTTGCACACCCTTTTTCAAATATATTTGTATTCGGGGAATTTAATGCCCACCATGCAACGTGGCTTAATCACTTCATCATAAACCTCGCTGGCATCCAAACCGTGAATATCTTAAACACTCAATCACTCACGCGCTTCCGCAGTAACCCTGATGAACACGCTTATCTTTTAGATCGCATTTTTAACTCTTTTCCTGACTCATGTCATACCAGGCAGCTCTGCCCTCATAACAACTCTGACTGGGGGTATCATTTTAAACATCATTTTTCGCTCTTCAACTGACCAACGAAGGATCTCCTACCAATAGAATAGCTTTCTGTTATCAACGAGCTGATTGAAACTTGTTCCGTGATATCTTTCGTGATATCCCTTAGAATGAAAATTTTAATCTTCTTGATCACAAATGATCTTCTGAGGTCTCCTTCTGGGTGAAAGCCGACAACGATACTTTCTATTTCAGCAAAGAAATAACAAGTTACATCGCGTTCATCTACTTGGTTCTAACCTGTATGCTCGGACGCTATAGCCTCTAGGAATAACTTCTTCCAGTTGTAGCGGACAGACACGTCTGATTGCAATAGACGTCTCTATGTCTCTGCTCATAATAAGTGCAATCGTGTCCTCAAAGAATCGAAGATGCGGTTTTCTGAGAGAATGCGCGAATATATAGCATTTCGCAAGTTCGATTCTAGAGATTACTGGTGTCGGAAAAATAGCAAATATCCAATCGCTCCTCTTTTCAATCAATTTGAAGTTCTCATATCTACAGTAGATAAGGTTGAATTACTTGCTCGGAAATTCTTTTTCAAATCAACATTCGGCTAATTTGAAATACCCTAACCTGTTTCCCCCAAAAAGACAGGATTTTCCGAGGTACAGTAGCGAGCAAAAAGACCAGAACGATGTTAAGAAAAAGTCTAAATATGAAATAAGTTTTTATTTTAAAGCTTCAAAGAACATTTTATCAAGGAAAAATAAGGACATAAAGGTAAATTATATAATTCCAAAATATGAAGCTCAATAAACTTATTTTGATAAAGTTATAAGAATAATTATATAACATTTGAAAAAAAATAGATAAACAGTTATTTCACATTTAAACTTTTTACTTAACATCGTTCTGATCTTTATGCTCGCTACTGTATATACACATAACCGCGTCATGGTCTCAGATATTATGTCTAAATTAGACTCCCGTAAATCAAACGGAGTTGACGGGATCCAAGTCATCATGCGAAAGTAATGTGTTGCCGATGTTGCTCCAGTTCTTTCCAAACTCTACAACTATTGTCTCGCTGCTTCCGGCTTTCCGGCATGTTGGAAGTCCTCATCTGTAGTTCTTGTTTTTAAGAAATCTGTAGAACGTTCTGGCCCCTCTAACTATCGCCCTATATGTCTCTTACTATTTTTCGGCAAAGTATTCGAGGTTTTAATCAATGCTGATGTCGTGAATCACCTTACCACTCATGACCTACAAACTATATGGCTTCCGTTTTGTCAAGTCTACCGCTGATGTGCTAACAGCCATCACTGAATATGTTTATCAAGATCTTGATAATAAAGGTGCTGGTCTTCTACGTAAGCTCCAGTGCGATGATATTACTTTATGATTGTTCGATTTACTCTAATCAGTAGTGAAATAAATGTAATTTTGAACGTGCTCGCTTCCAAGTAATTTCACATGTACGCAAGTGTACCCCAAGGCTATATAATGGGTCCTACGCAGTTTTTAATATTCATCTATGATCTTCTTGATGATATCAGTTCTCAAGTACGCATTTATTCTGATGGCAGTACCATAATATCCTGTCTCAATAGCAAATCCGACATAGCTGTCAACGTTAACCTGGTCGCTGCATTTGACAAATCTCTCCAATCTACGGCTAAGTGGGACAGGAAATGTTTCGCAAATATGAATGCTTCCAAAACGAAACTGCTCTCATTTAACCACCACAGAGAAACTTTCGTTTCCGGCATCAGCTGAGTGATGCTAAACCCACTGCGCTTTCTCGGCCTCGTGTTTTCAACTGAATTGTAGAGGAACGACTTCATCAAATCAGTAGCTTCATCTACTGCAAGGAATGTTGGTCACTGTATCTTGCCAGAAAGTTCATCTTGCATATATACAAATCTGCCATTCTTTCGTGCATTGGGCATTGATGCCATATCTGGAATCGAGATCTTGTTACGCTTCTTGACTAAATCCAAAGAACGATCTGCAATATAATTGATCCTCATTTGGCATCTCGACTTCTGTCCCTCATCGCCGTGACGTGGATTCCCTCAGTCAGTTCTACAATTTTCTGAAAAGCTCTTCTCCCTAATGCCCGGACGACGTGAGTTTAAGCGTGCTACGAAATTGTCATCTAGGTTTCACCCATTTAATGTTGAATTGGTTAAATGTAACCAACGCTTCTAAGCCACGAGTTTCTTTTCTTGCACTTCCAACATGTGAACTCCCTTCCGTTTCTTTGCTTCCCTGATAAGTAAAATCTTAAAAAAATTAATTGAACCGTCAATTGCAATCTTCCCACTTTTGGAATCACGTTCATCTTTTATACTTTCCTCGGCCTCCAACTCTACGCAGTCTTTCCTCTCACATTCACTCTCTGTAACCCTCTGCGTTCTAGTGGCATTCCCACCATTCTTGGAGTGAAATGACTAAGAATTAAATAAATATAAGTGTACAGCTGAATATAAATCTAAATATAACCACAGCCAACTATTCGCCAAACATTATTCATTATCCATTATAATGTGTACCATTCTCTGCTTCCTTAACATTATGTATAAATGTAGGTATTTTAACGTCAGTATAATTCTTTTAAGTCTCTTTCTTCCGTTGTTTCTGTCAGGTAAATGTCAGGTGTATTTTGAGAGACATTTCGTTATGAGAGATCGACTGGTACTGATGAACGCCGCCGGTACATTGTTACTATAATTATTCTTACGTTATAAGTAATAATAATAATAATAATAATAATAATAATAATAATAACTTAGTGAGTAATCATCACATTTTAAAATCTTTGATTATAATTTCAAATTTAATCTGTGATCTAGTGTGACGCAAATAGTTAGTAGCTAGCATGCATACTTTCATCACTCAAGTGAAGTCTGACTAATTGAAACAGATTTGATTATTTATTTGAATGATAATTTTCAGCTTATTATTATTATTATTATTATTATTATTATCATCATTATTATTATTATTAGTAGTAGTAGTAGTATAAAAAACGTTTATTTTTTATATGCATTATTTTTATAATCGCACGAAAGTGAAGGATGCAATTTTGTTTTTATTCCCTCTTTATTAAACAATTAACAGCTACAAACAAAAATAAAAATAATAGGACAAAGTCCTCTACAGTCTGTGCTTCTTAGAAGTATTTTCTTTTAATTTTTCAGAGATAGTGCACCAAGAATTTTGTTGCTTTTTTTCTTTATTTCCTTTATTTATAAAAACCAAAGCTCCAACCACAGCAATAGCAATTTTATTTAAGTGCCACATTTTTTTACCATTCCATCTTTTTTTTCAAAAGGATTCGCTAAAATGTTTTATCATTTGGTATGCCCATGCTAATCCGTTTCCAATCTTTTCCTTACAGAAGATGTGCTTGTATTGTTTCATCCGTGTTAATAGAAAAAGAATAGACGATGGAAATAACTGTTCCCTTAGATTCAGATTAAAGATGATTCACAGCGGCTTGAATCGGAGAACTGAGTTCGAATTCCATTACAATCACTTACGTGCTAATACCGTGGGGAAAGGTATGAATCATCTTCTTCGCCCACGACCTATGGGTAGATAGCAGAACAGACCGGGTTCTATAGCCTTGGATAGCAACTGGTCTACCGCTGAAATAAATGAGAGCTTACTGCGGTAAAATGTTTGCCTTGTCAGTCATGTATCGAAAAATACATGATCGCCTAAGAGTTTATCACGTATGGAAAATATATTTTATTATTATTATCATCATCATCATTATTTATTATTATTATTATTATTATTATTATTATTATTATTATCCCGTAGATTTTTCAATGCAGATATTGAACTACCCTGTCACGATAGTGATTTTTTTCTTTTTTTATGGGTGCGAGAACTGAGCTTCCTGAGTTAAGCTGATCCATATTTTGAAATATTTTAACTTGTTAATATTTAATCAAAATGTATATTGCTGAGCAACGAAAACGTCACATATTTCTACTTAAAAAAAATTGCCCACACCTTGGATTGAGGAACGAGAAAATATTCTGTATGAATTTTTCAATAATCATTTTTATTGATTACCCTTGTTCATTGTTCAATACATCCTCCTCATTCAAAAATAAGACATAATATAATGGATTATGTTACTTAAAACTCTATTTATTGATTTTATTATATTTATTTTAAAGACAATATTTATTCTTGTATTAAATATGCAAAAAACGATTTTTCTTATCAACTGTCAATTAGTCAGACTGCTGAACGGTATAATAACGCTGTATATGTTTGTTATTTTTTTTTGTTTTTTTTTTTCGGGTTGAATTTTCTTTCGTCTATCTTCTCATGTTTCAATAAATTCCTATCATTCGTTAGTAAATGAGCAAGACAATATTGATATTGCCTAGCTTATACTGAGATACAGATTTTGGTTTCTGTGATGGTTAGTAAACCAATCACATAGAATGTTGCATCAGGAATAAAAAAAAAAAAACGCAAGGAAAGCTGACTCAATTTCTTTAGTTTGTTGTTTTTTTCATTTAATTTCGTTTTTGTGTATAAACGTGTCGTCGAAGAAAGCATATTCCCAATAAGGAATCTGAAAATATTGCCACGCAGTTTCGCTTTTGCTGAAGACTAAATTTAAACGACGATAACAATCGACATTTATTCCATTGGCTATTGAATTAATTAAACCGAAAGGGCAAATTGCTGATATTCTAT
>CAHIKZ030005567.1:4262500-4460217 GCA_903632075.3 Acanthosepion pharaonis
AGTGATTTAAAATAACCTGTCAACATCAGCTTAAAAACCCTATTGCTAAATGCATATCGTTAAATTGTAGGCTGGAAAACCTATTTCTTTCTGTAGACAGCAGGGGAGAACCAAAGTACATTATGGATAATTCATCGTAGCTTTTATTAAAATCAGTGCATTCAGGTATTTCCGACAGTTTCATTGATTTCAGTGTTCCCTCTTCAACATGAAATATGCAAAGGTCTGGTATTTATAACTCAGTGAGAAATTCTCGGAATATATTGTTCATTGAATAAAGTAGAGGAGAAGCCTGTTGACATCGTCTGTGATGACTTATAACTAAATCCACCAGAGAAAGATTCTGATAATTTAACAAATATTTAATTTTTTTTCTGTTTTATTTAACATTAAAATAGTTCACTGAACTAATACTGATTATATTAACGAGACTAATCGATACTATTTTAAGAATTCCGTTTGTTTTTGTAAAGAGAAAAACATTTGACAGTAAGTGAAAAGTATGCGTTTTTGTTACTTACACAATTCTGTTTTCCTTTTTTATTTCCTCTAAAATTACCCGCGAATTTTCCTAGTTTTACTATTTGATTTTTCTGATCAGTCATAATTCTACATTTTAAGAATTGAATTATCACATTAAGAGTTCCAAGAAAATAAAGCATCAGTGGAAATTCCCCTGTTGCATCGTTAAATATTGGGCTTAAAAACCATTCCAAAAGCAATAAGAATGCAGGACATTATTTAAATAAGTAAAAAACACAAAAAAACAATTTGAAAATGACAAAATTTTATATTTCCCCTAAGCAGATGTCAAACGCGCGAGTTCCTCATGCCTTTGTCTATCCCTAAATTATTATTATTATTATTATTATTATTATTGTCATCATCATCATCATTCGATTTCTGCTAGGGACACACTACCTACCAAGTCTGCGAAAAGACCTAAGGCAGGTCATGGTGTGTTGTTGGCCACATTCATGTTAATTTTTTTTTTTTTTTTTATCTCCGATGAAGTTGCTAGCGTTACATAGACAAAGTTCTCCTTAGTGTGTGTGCTGTACTTAATAAGACAATTTTCTGTATGTCTCTTAAGCTGGGGTTTCAGGGATTCTTTCAATGTGTTATTTTGTTCCATTTTTATAATTCAAGTGCACCTATTACCACTGGTATTATTCTTGTTTTCAATTTCCACATTTTTCTATTTCAATTTCCAGGTCTTTGTATTTTGATAGTTTTCAAATTCCTTGGTTGCTATGTTACAATCCGCTGGACAAGCCATATCAATTAGTAGGTGTTTTTTCTTTCTGGTTTTTGACAATAATGTCCGGCCTATTTGCTTCAATTTTTCTGTCTGTGTGGATGGTATAATCCCATAGAATGGTGACATCTTCTATTTCTGTAACCGGCACTGGCCGATGTTCATACCAGTGTTTGCTTACATTTTCCAAAGTGTTTGCACATTGTCCAGTGTAAGTATTGCCCCACTCTATCGTGACGATTTTTATATTCATTTGGGGCAAGTATAGAACATCCTGAGATTAGATGGTCTATTGTTTCTTGGTATTTGTCAGAACCTGCATTTTGGATCCACATTATTATGTATGATATTTGCCTGAAAATTCCTAGTGAAAAGACTCTGGTCTTGCGCTGCAAGAATAAAGCCTTCAGTTTCAGACTTTAATCCAGATGCTCGTAACCATCGATGAGTATTAACTTTATCAACATTGGGTTTATTTGCACGTTCTGGATATTGGCCATGCAGAGGTTTGTCTTGCCAGCGTTGTTTCATCTGTTCAAGGGCTTTATCCTTGGCTTTCTTTTTCATATCTTTTGCTGCAATAGTTGGTTCTTGGCTTCTGTTTTGATTTACTACAGAATCTACTAAATGTAAATGTTGTTTGTATTTACTGCCTTCTTTTATTATTGAATATTTTTTCTTTCTGTTTTCATGTTGTTTCACTAATTTTATCATCCAGTCATTTGTTGTTTCCATGTAAGTTAGTAAGCCAATAGTTGTTGTCTTGTATGACAATTCTAGCTGAATAAGACCTCTTCCACCTTCTTTACGGGGTATGTATAGACGGTCTACATCAGCCTTTGGATGATGCATCTTATACTTAGAAAGAAGCTTTCTTGTTTTAGAATCCATTTGTCTGATGTCATTTAGGTCAGTTCAAGATGTTGAAACTATATTGGACCACTGGGATGGCTAGGTTATTAATGGCCATAATTCTGTTCTGAGAATTCAATTCAGTTTTTTAATACCAGTCGTACCCTTCTATAGTACTCTTTACGCACTATTTCTTTCATTTTCTTATGGTGAATTCCTTCACTCTCATTTACACCTAGGTACTTATAAGCTTCTCCTTGTTCTAAATCTTTTATTGTTACAGCAGGGTCTAAACTAATAGAGGAAGTTTGTTTAGCGATCCTCGTAAATTTGTAGCTTTAGCACATTTATCCAAATTGAATTTCATTCCGATGTCTTCACTGAAGCATTTTACAGTTTGCAGAAGACCTTCCAGCTCATTGTCATTCCTAGCATACAATTTTAAGTCATCCATGTAAAATAGATGGTTTATTTTCTTTTGAGCTATTTTGTAACCGCATTCTGTCTTGTTAAGTTGGCTGGTTAATGCTATAAGTGATATGCAAAATAATAAAGGAGACAAAGAGTCACCTTGAAATATTCCTCTATTGATGTTTATTTCGCCAGACTTATAGGTTCCATTTTTATGATTGAGGTAAAGTGTAGTTTTCCATATCGACATACATTGTTTGATGAAATTGATGATAACGGGTGATACCTTGTACATACTTTAAAGACTTTAAGATCCAGGAATGTGGTACACTATCGATGCTTTACGATAATCTATCCAGGCAATACTAAGATTTTTTTTTTTCACGGAAGCAGTTTTCCAGGATCATCCTATTAATAAGTAATTGGTCTTTACATCCGTAGCAGCCTCGTTTGCCTTTTTTTGTTCAAGTGGTAGTATGTCATTTCTTTCAAGAAGAAATATGTCTGTTTTTGTTAAAATAGATGTTAACAGTTTGTATGTTGTTGGAAGACATGTAATTGGTCTATAGTTTTTTCGGAATATTTGTGTCACTATTTTGGGTAGAAGAAAGGTAACTCCTTTGGTCATCCATGCAGGAATTTTAGTTGGATCGGTAGCCATTTCTTGAAGTTCTTTGGCGAGAGTTTTTGTGTGCTGTATTTAAATAATATAGCCAGAAGTTAGGAATTTTATCTATTCCTGGAGATTTCCAGTTGTGTTATTATTATTATTATTATTATTATTATTATTATTATTATTTTTTATTTTCTGACGTTTACATTTTTTTTCCAGGTCCCGCCCAGGACCTAAGGTTAGAAATGGCGTCATGACACTTTCCACTGACAAAAAAATAAATAAATAAATTACATAGATAAAGCCCTTCGTAAGGTGTGGGCTGTACTTGTCAGAACAATTTTTTTATATCTCCTTGAGGCATGGACTTCCAGGAATCCTTCAATTAGTCTACTGCAATCTTTTCCACCCAGTCCTAGGGCTCCAACCACAACAGGGATGATGATATGCCACATTTTCCAGATTTCTATTTCAAGCTCGTTGTACTTTTGACAACTTTTTGAATATCTTCAAAGATACATTGCAGTCAGCAGGGACTGCCATATCAATAAGGAGCCACCGTTTTTGTTTGTGGTCTTTAATAACAATATCTGGCCGGTTGGCCTTGATTGTTCTGTCAGTGTGTAATCCCATAGAATTGTAACAGGTCCTATCTCCGTAACCGGGTCTGGGTGGTGTTCATACCAGTTTCTTTCAGTTTCCTTCCCGTAGAAGTTGCAGATTTTCCAGTGCAGACATTGGCCCAATCTGTCATGTCGGGTTTTATATTCAGTGGGTGGCAACACCGTACAACCTGATACAAGATGATCAATCGTTTCTGGATATTTATCACAGAATGTGCATTTTGGGCTGACACAATATTTTAGTATATGTGCTAGATAATTACTAGTTACCAAGCACTGGTCCTGCGCAGCAAGGATAAAACCTTCAGTTTCCGCTTTCAACCCTGCACTACGTAGCCACTGATGGGTACGGGTTTTGTCTACGTCAGCTTGTTTGGTACGGGCAGAGTATTGGCCATGAAGCGGTTTATCTTGCCATCGCTTCTGTAACTGGTCGGTTGCATTCGTCTTTGCTGTCTTTTTTAGGTATTTTGCAGTTTCAGCCGAAGTATTGTGCTGTAGTTGCATCTCTACGCCCATTTGAAACTCCATTTTGAATGTGTTGGCTTCTTTCATTACGGAGTAAAGATGCTTACTACTTTCTTGTTCCTTGACGCATACCATCATCCAGTCTTCTGTAGTTTCTTCTGTAGTTTCCAAATATCTTTGGAGGCCCATTGTTGTAGTTTTGTAGGACAGTTCTAGTTGAACTAATCCTCTGCCTCCTTCGGATCTGGGAACATACAGACGATCGACATCAGCTTTGGGATGATGCATGCGATAGTCCAGTTAAGGACATTAAAGCTGTATTGCAGCACAGGGACAGCCAATGTGTTTATGGCTGATATCCTGTTTTTTTGAGTTTAGCTCAGTATTTAGTAACAGACGTACACGCCTGTAGTACTCTTTTCTTATTTTTTCCTTCATTTGGGGGTGTTGTATGCCATCTCCTTCGCTAATTCCTAGGTATTTATAAGCTTCACCATGCCCCAGTTCCCTAATCTTTGTGACAAAATCTAAATCTATTTAGGGTGTTTCTGTAATTCTACCTTTCTTGAAAGTTACTTTTGCACATTTATCTAATCCGAAGTTATTATGATTATTATTATTATTATTATTATTATTATTATTATTATTATTATCTAAAAACAATCTTACAATTTGCATATATTTCCTGTCCTAAAATAACCTGCAAATGTTTGATAAGCCGAATTAATCAAATCAAATATTGTTTCATCTCTTTAAACTTACTTGCCTACTTACTTATTTACTAACATTCTTATTTACTAACTTATTCAGTTACTTAATTATTTCTGTTTACTTGCTTTTTTTCGTTCAAACGAAACATCCTAATTGATATATCATTAATTCTGTTTACACTCCAATCAGAAAAGGAAATAATCCATTATTTATCTGAGGTAATGGTAACGTGTAACGGACGTTGATCTAACTTATTAACTTATAAATAACTGAGAAAAAGGCAGAATTATAATATTTGTTTGTTACAGAATTCATTTATACCACTCTCTCCAGTTTAATACGATACTAGGACTTTGGAAATAAAATTTACAAGAGCAAATTGAGAAACATTATGATTATTAGCAAACCAATAAATAAAAACACAGTTGTATTTCACGCTCTTAGAGTAAACATAAATAGCTAGAATTTGTAGGAATATCTATCGACGCTGATACGTTTTTAAATGAATTGCCCCGAAGTTCGACTGTATTAGAAAAAGGTATTAGACAGTAGAATCATTGTGGCCTTTCTCCTTTTACGTTCCCTATCTCTTCTGGTCTTGTGGATCATAGCATTCTCCAAATTCTTATTCTTTGTTTCACTTAGCAATCTTTATTTTTATTTTTCACTTAGTATATTTCTCTCTGTTTTGCAATCCATATACAAAAGCACGTTGTGTCGATTAACTCTTTAGGTTTTTTCTTTTATGAATTCGGAAATTCTTCAAGTCCTCTTTCCACATTTTGTAACACAAAATGTTTAATTATTTACATTTGATTCTCAATATAAGCGACATTTTCGTTCCATTTTTTCGTAAAACTTCCTCGTTGCTTAAATGTCCCGGTCTTAGCATCATCTGTAGAAAGACATGGCTGCTTACAATAGTTTTCTCTTCACCTGTGATGAAATTGTGCAGTATTTACTGCCTTCATTTACATAGCAGTTTAACACAACTTATATTTGCTCATGACGAAATTAATCCATTTCTTAATAATTTGTCTATTATTAGGAAGCTTCCTTTCCTTATGCTTCCCAGATATTTAACTTTTTTTATTTCCATGGATTGGCTATTTCCATTTTGCATCACATCTTCCGTTGCTCCTCCTGCTGAATGGTTTCAACAATGCGAATATTTAAGTTTTAATATATGATTTGCTATTCAAAGAGCACGTCAAATTCTATGGGTTATTCCTTGCCAAAATCTAAATATTTTTAACTTTATTGTAAGCCTTCAAATTCAGATAAAATGCAATATTGCTCAAGTTACTATTAATAGTTGGTATTTTTTATGGAAAATACATTGCTAGTATTTGTATACGTTGATAGTGCTTTTCTTTTCTTTGTGTTCTCACTATTTGTCCATAGCTGAGGCCCCCAACAGGTGCTACCTCCCCTTGCCAGGGTAAACCTGGGAGCAACAGCAAATAAGAGGTGGTCGGATGCCGCTCAAACCCTTCAATCTCCCGATCATATGCATTGCTGCTGGATGTAGTTTATCGTCATGCCCAGGACTAGCAAGAATGTTTGATCAAGCAACGAAAATAAGAATCTGAATTCAATTATTGAGGAAGGAGATTGAGCAAGATGAAAATTTTTTTCAGTAATTGTCGTGATAATTGAGATATACGAAAGAGAAAGGAAGCTGGGGAGAATCATGATCGATTATATCCTGAAGTAACGTAGCATTTCACATGATAAAGTTATTACATACAAGTTCATGAAATCACTGCGATATAAGCAACTAACGTTTTAAATGAAGTTTTTCAATTAACTGTCAAACGGTTTTTCTAGGTTTCCATTATAATTATTTCATTCAAGTATTGCCTTAATTAAAGACAAAGTCGTAGCAAATATTCTTATATCTCCATCAAAGATGTCACAATTTCATAAATGATGTGATATTTACTGACATATTCCATTATCAGACATCTAGCTTTTGCAATTTATATGCAAATTTTGGGAAATTATAATAAAGTGCATCATGACAGTATATTTAGGAAGCACCTATACTTTAAGTATAATCATAGTATTGTAACATCTTTGATTTCAATTCCAAATTTAATCTGTGATCTCGTGTGATGCAAATGTTCAGTAGCTAGCAATGATATCTTCACCACTCGAATGAAGTTTAACCAATTGAATCAGTTCTGCTTATTTGTTTGAATGATAATATTCAAGGTCTTCTTCTTCTTCTTCTTCTTCTTCTTATTATTATTATTATTATGAAAATATTCTTTTTGACCTGCATTTCGTTTTTAGGCGTAGGACTGAATACGAGTCAAAAAATCAAAATATAAAACCAGACGATTATTCATCAACCATTAATCATTGTCCATTTTTTTGTGAAGGGCAACATTCACGACTTCCTTAAGCTTTTCTTTCCAATATAAAAATTTTAATATTATTGTAATGATTTTCCAGGTACGTCACTTTCTTCTATAATATCGGTCTGGTTATTAACGGGAGGGTTTTGAGGGATATTTATTGTTATGTCTTATCTTTACAGTACAGGTAATACTCTTATTTTTTACCTCATTTGTTTTACAATCCCATAACAAATCCCCTAGGGCAGATGAAGCATGTGATGCTTTTCTTGTTTCCATTTAATCAATCGATGGACGACTATTAACAAAAAACTTAAACGGAAAGAGTTCTTCGCAGGATTTGGGCTGGGCTTGTTAGAAATATATTTTTTTTGTTTTATTTCCTGGGGAGATACAACAACAATAATTTTGTTGATTTGTTCTAAGTTTCCTTTCTTTTGGAGTAAAATCTCCCAACGCAACAGGAGCAGATTAGTTTTTAAAATGTCACATTTTATTGTAAATGCCAAATTTTTATTTCCAACCTCAGGTTTGTCAAAAACAATTTTTCAATAAATGTTTTATTTTTTCTTGCCCATTACAAGTTGTTACCTCCAATCATTTGTATCTGCAAGATATGTATGTTTATACATATCTTTAGATATTTCATCCCATTTTCAAAATTTTGTCAGAAAATTCCATTTGATTTATCCTCCTAGCCTCAAAGATATTTGATATATACAATCAACGTCTGGTAGAGCATTTTAGAGCATGAGAGTTGTTTGCGTTATTATTATCATTATTATTATTATTATTATTATTATTATTATTATTATTATTATATTATTTCCTTTGATTTCTGGCGTTTACACATTTCTTTCCGGGTCCCGGCCAGGGACCTAAGGTTAAAGATGGCATCATGACACTTTCCACTGACAAAAAAAAAATGATAATAATAAAAAAATAGATATAGCCATTCGTAAAGTGTGGGCTGTACTTGTCAGAACAATTTTTTGTATCTCTTTGAGGCATGGACTTCCAGGAATCCCTTCGATTAGTCTACAACTGGAATCTTTTCCAAACATTCCTAGGGCTCCAACGACAACAGGGATTGTTGATGTTCCCATGTTTGGTATGGGCAGAGTATTATCCATGATGCGGTTTACCTTGCCATTTTTCTGTCTGGTCGGTTGCATTTGTATTCGCTTTCATTTCTAAGTATTTCGCAGCTTCAGTCGGTGTACTGTGTTTTACTTGTATTTCTGAGCCTATTTGGAACTTCATTTTGAATTTGTTGGCTTCCTTTATTACGGAGTAAAGACGCTTAATACTTTCATGTTCCTTGACACATACTATCATCCAGTCTTCTGTAGTTTCCAAGTATCTTTGGAGGCCAATTGTTGTAGTTTTGTAGGACATTTCTAGTTGAACTAATCCTCTGCCTCCTTCGGATCTGGGCACATACAGACGATCAACATAAGCTTTGGGATGATGCATGCGGTAGTAAGTGAGAAGCCTTCTCGTTTTTGCGTCCATTCGCTTAATTTCAACTATGGTCCAGTGACAGCCAAGGTGTTTATGGCTGATATTCTGTTGTTTTTTGTTTTTTTACGGTTTAGCTCGGTATTTAGTACCGTACTATAGTACACCTTTCTTACCTTCTCCTTCATTTGGGGGTGTTGTATGCCATCTCCTTCCCTAATTCCTAGGTAATTATAAGCTTCATCATGCTCCAGTTCCCTAATCTTTGTGACAAAAACTAAATCTATTAAGCGAGTTTCTGTAATTCTACCATTTCTTGAATGTTACGTTTTCGCATTTATCTAATCCGAATTCCATACCTATACGGAAGTATTTTACAATATTCAGGAGCCCCTTCAACTCTTTGTCGTCTTTAGCAAAGAGTTTGAGATCATCCATGTAGAGTAGGTGATTGAATATATTCTTATTTATTCTGTAACCATAGCTACTGTTGTTCAGTTCATGCGTAAGGGGGATTAAGCACAAACAAAACAGAAGCGGTGACAGAGAGTCTCCTTGAAAGATTTAACGTCGGATATTTAGACGGTTGGATATTGAAGGATTATTATTATTATTATTATTATTATTATTATTTTTCTTTGATTTCTGGCGTTTAAACATTTCTTTCCGGGTCCCGCCCAGGGACCTAAGGTTAGAAATGGCATCATGACACTTTCCACTGACAAAAAAAAAAGAAAGGAAAAAATAGAAATTACATAGATAAAGCCCTTCGTAAAGTGTGGACTATACTTGTCTGAAAAACTTATTGTATCTCCTTGAGGTATGGACTTCCAGGAATCCCTTCAGTTAATCTACTGCAATCTTTTCCAACCAGTCCTAGGGCTCCAACTACAAAAGTGATTGTTGATGTTCCCATATGCTACATTTTCGAGATTTCTATTTCAAGGTCTTTGTATTTTTCAGCTTTTTGAATATCTTCAAAGATACATTGCGGTCAACAGGGACTGCCATATCAATAAGGAAGCACAGTTTTTGTTTGTGGTCTTTAATAACAATATCTGGCCGGTTGGCTTTGATTGTTCTGTCAGTGTGTATTGTGTAGTCCCATAGAATTGTAACAGGTTCTATCTCCGTAACCGGATCTGGGTGGTGTTCATACCATTTTCTTTCAGTTTCCTTCCCGTAGAAGTTGCAAATTTTCCAGTGCAGATATTGGCCCACTCTGTCATATCGGGTTTTATATTCAGTGAGTGCCAACATCGTGCAACCTGATACAAGATGATCAATCGTTTCTGGATATTTATCACAGAATGTGCATTTTGGGCTGACACACTATTTTAGTATATGTGCTTGATAATTCCTAGTGAGCAAGCATTGGTCCTGCGCAGCAAGGATAAAACCTTCAGTTTCCGCTTTCAAACCTGCACTACCTAGCCACTGATGGGTCCGGGTTTCGTCTACGGCAGCTTGTTTGTACGGGCACAGTATTGACCATGAAGCGGTTTATCTTGCCATCGCTTTTGATTCTGGTAGGTTGCATTCGTCTTTGCTGTCTTTTTTAAAAGTATTTTGCAGTTTCAGCCGGTGTAATGTGCTGTAGTTTCATCTCTACGCCTATTTGAAAAGTAGATGAATGTATCATGAAATAATAATACTAGTAATAACAACTATAATTATAAAACCTAGTGTTAATCACTGGTTAGGTATTGTAGGATTAAAAGCTGAAACTGATGTTATTCTTGCTGCATTCTAGAAATTACCAATCACACATACTGAAAAATTGAGTTAACTCGAAATGCAGGTTCTGTGATAAATATCCAGACACAACTGACCATCTTGTATCAGGTTGCACGATATTATCACACAGAAATTATAAATCTCTGCCTCATCCAATGGATCAATACATGGACTGGAAAATGTTCAACCTTTATAAAAAGCAAACAGCAATAAAGTGGTGTTAATATTACTCAAACACGGTTAAAATGATAGGATCTGTAACAAATTTATGGAACATTACAATGTACATAAACTGACCAATCAAAGCTAATCGCGCTGACATCGTGATCAAAGACTACTAAAACCCTATGTGCTTTCTTTTTGACATGACAGTCTCTGCAGATTTTAATATATATTTGAAGATTTTCAAAATACTACCAAAACACAAGGATCTTGAAGTGGAAATCTAAAACTTGTGACACATGTGGGCATTAATAATTACAGTTGTAGTTAGACCCCTCTGATTAATTAATTAAAGAAATATAATAAATTTTACTCACAAGTATGGCTCAGACATTACGAAGAGCTTTTACTATGTAAAATTTATGTGATCTTTTTTTTTTCTAAAAATGTTCAGTTGAAAATATCATGAAAATATTTCTGATCTTGGGTCTCTGGTTGGGATCCGGAAGGAAATGAGTATGCAACAAAAATCAAAAACAAAAACAAAAACAACAACAACAACAACAACAACAACAACAACAGCAATAATAATAATAATAATAATAATAATAATAATAATCGGACATATATTTTCCAAAAAAAGTGAGAAAAAATTCTTTGACTCAAATATTAATTACCAGAAACCAAAAGTCGAAAATTATTTCCATTATTTTGAATATAAGAATAAAATCTGATTCCTTTCCAGCAGAGTTCAAAATGTAATCAAAGCGTCTCTTGTATGAATAGCAAAGTACAAGGAAATGGATGAGACGATTCCTAATATTAATCTTACAAGGCTATTCTTTTCTTGGTATCGATGCATTTGTAATAAAAACCTGGTCACTTCGGGTTAAATATGACACGCTAATGTCAGAAACTCGCGTATATTTAATCGGTAATGTCTCGGGATATATTAATCACACTATTCATATCGCGACATTTGAGGGCATTAATTTGACTTTAATGCTAATAACACTTCATCCTTTCAAAAACGGCTACCATTATTATATGCATACCTACATATATATATATATGATATTTTCAAAAATAGTTGTGTGTACGTGATGTATGAATGCAACACATTAACTGCATACTTTCTTTTTATCATCCTACGTGTGTATAGTAACACAGTCACTCCAGTCATGTTTACACATTAGCGGACGCTGATTCGAGGATAGATGAAATGGTCAAAAAAGTTTGTGTTTGATTTGAAATTTCCACTGTATAGTATTCATTCAATATGATGAATATTCACAACTAAATCAAAAGAAATTATGTGGTAAGATATGTTGATATAAACATTATATATAGAGAGACTTTTCATGAGGCTACAGCTGTGTATCTATCATTGCATTCATACATAGATAGATAGATAGATACATAGATACATAGATAGATAGATAGATAGATATGTGCACTGAGTTATTATTACCAAATTATTTTAGTAGCACTATTTATTTAAAACAGAAAAAAATATACTATATATAAGTGTGTGTGTTGGTGAGTATGTCTGTGTGTGTAAATTATTTTCAGACAGAGTTTGAAGGAAGAAAAAGAGGCAAGTGGAGAAACTATTTTTAGAGGATTCTTTTGGACCACGGAGGGATTTTATCAATGCAATATGTGCGTGTAAGTAGTAAGGAGGAGTATTAAGTTTTGTAAAAGTTGCACCGTTAAAAACTTCTGGAAAATATTGCGCGTTTTGAGGCAACAGGCATGTTTCCCTTTGTTTCCTTCCGATTTTGAATTAATGCTTTTACCCTATTTCACACCAAAACATCGATGACACAGTCTATCCGTTATTTAACCCATGTCAGAGACTCTCTGGAGTGATATATATATATATATATATATATATATATATATATATATATATATATATATATATATATGTATAAGTCCATGCTTTCTGTTGTTATCTCTCAACGGTATCCTCACAAAACGTTGATGTTATCCATGCAATAGCCCTCCACAATTACCATCCTGAATTGATTCCTTGACTCTAGAATAAATACCTTGCTACTTCTTGTTTTCCTGCCTGTTGAAATCCATATTCTGTAGTTCCAATCATTAAAATCTTTGGAGAACCTTTCTATTACTCTTTTAAGACATTATAGCTAAGTAATAGAGGTGCTTATAAACACTGAATTGATTAAGCATCACATATCAAAGGACCTTCTCTTAGACAAGTAACACGGCTTTGGCTCTCATAGGTCAACAGCTGATGTATTATCCATTATTGCCTAAAGCGTATCAAGTTGTCGACAAGAATGGCGAAAGTCGGGCTGTTTTTTTTTTTGGATATCTCGATGGCGTTTGACAGGTTTTGGCAAACTGGTCTTTTTCATAAGTTGAAAGTTTACTATATTTTTGGACGAATTTTTTAAATGATTTATTCTTTCTTATCAAATAGCGAAATTAATTTTGCCACTTTTCTCGACTATTTTTAATGAAAGCAGGTGTTCCCCTTGGCTCTTTCTAATTGTAATCAATGGCATTCCCAATGGAACCAGTTCTAAAATCGGTATTTATGCTGATGACACATCTATATACACCTGTCTTAATAATGAATTTGATCGAATCGATAAGATCAAATTGGCAGCAGATTTACAAAATGACTTACAATTTGCTGTTAACTGGGACAGGTAACAACTTGTTAATATTAACGCTTCCAAAACGAAATTTCTCTCTACTGAACATGTGAATGACTCTATTCTGACTTCCACCAACATGCTTAATGCTGACATTGTTGCGCATTACCTGTTGAAATGAAGTCGAAAGTTTGTATTGAATCAATTGCTAGGTCTGGTATTAGGAAAGTCGATTCACTGAGTGGTGCGAGACACTATTTCTTCAGCAGAAACAATCTTAAATATTTAGATGTATATAATTTCTCATTGCTTTAAATATTACTGTTAGATATGGTCAAATACACACACACACACACACACACACACACACACACATACATATATATATATATATATATATATATATATATATATATATATATATATATATATATATAGAAAGAGAGAGAGATAGGTTGCGAACATAGAAGAGAGAGATTATTGATAACATCCGAAAAATCCGTAATGTTATTGGTGTGAGCTGTCATCTCGTCTCGTGTCAGCACCGTAACGCAGCTTTCTGTGCCTTCATGGTAACTGTTCAGATCAATATTCCTTTATAGATGCTAGACTGTAATACGTTAGGCGCACTACTAGAATTGCAGCAAAGTATCATCATTTTACAGTTAAAATGGTTAGATACAACGGTAAGTCCAATTTTTTTCTTTCACCCTTCTGTGTCGTGGTATTCTCTTCCAGATTCTTGTTTACCAGCCAACTTTGATCTTTAAAAATTTAAATGCAATGTCAATCGTTATTTATTGACCTCATGTTTCCCCTCCCTGATAATCTTTTATTTTTTTCCTTCTGTTGTTCTTCCAAACTCAGTAACTACTCCTCTCTTCGTAGCTTTACTGTCTTGCTTTGGATGAAATGATAAAAAAAATATATAATGATGGGGAATTTAAGGATTCTATTTTTTGTTGGTGTGAAAGATAGACATTATGAATTTCAAATCTGTAGGTAAACAATGAGTTGTATTTTGCGAGTCTCTTAAGGTTTATTCAGCCACAGCTACCCTCGTTGCTATTTTCACAAGATTGGATATATTTGCAATAGCTGTGAAAATTGTTGTTTGTATTATCTTGAAGAAATTGCATATGTCTTCCATTGTTTCGTTTAATGTGGAATTATTCCTAGACAAACATCTTTTATATCACTGTAATTTACTGCGAACGAATTATAATAATTCTTTTTACATAACGTTGATTTATTAAGGTTATTTCATGGTAAAATGTAATTTGATGCAGATTCTTTCCCATTCCAGTAGAAAGCTGCAAATCTATCAGTAATATCCTGCCTATATATATATATATATATATATATATATATATATATATATATATATATATATATATATGTATGTGTGTGTGTGTGTGTGTGTGTGTGTGTGTGTGTGTGTATGCATTAAACTAAGAAATATAATAATTCTTACCACTATTATTAACAACATGATTTCCAAGAAGCTAGGCAATATGTTTGATTCTTATTTTATTATTAGTTATTAGAAGCAACATAAATATCTGCTACATGAAATTTGAAACCTACTGGAAGTATAAATTAAGAAAAAAAATGAGAAAGATTCAACATTCATGATGGTTCCGATTAAAATTATACGGAAATATACAAAAATCACATGTAAAACATTTGGGAAAATTCACCGCGATAATTGAAATCCTTGCATGCCACGTGATTGAAATTAATTTCCATCAATTCCCATATGACAGAAATAGCTTTTGGAGAATTTGAGAAAAATACCAACGTTTAAAATGAATGTTTTCTTATAAAAATAAATTTAGAATGTATAAGAACATGAACATTACCTATTTTTATTTATAATGAATATGAGTTAATCCTCTCCTAAATAGTATAAATAATTAAGCAAACATAAGATTTGTCTCCGATGATCAAAACTAAAATCTAGAACTTATGACTGTCGTAGAATTTGTTGAACTTCTAAACAAATCTCCACACTCGGAAAATATCTAGAAAATATAAAGAAAAATTGAAATCTCGTCCATTTATTTTGTAGCGGAAGAAAGTATTAACAAAAGAACTGTGGTAATTTTAAATTATAATTTTTTGTTATATTGTCCGTAAAATCTTTAATCACAGCAAAATAAATTTGATGAAGTGAGAAAAAAACCATTGCTAATTCCGCATGCTACTCCATAAAACTTATCCATTTAAAAGCTGTCACGCAAAAAAAAGGTTACTCCGGGGGAACAAAAATTCCTGTCTGTACCCAAAGTTTGTCAACAGTGGATCATATTTTGACATTATGAATATTTGTGAGGCATGTCGACATTTCATTAAAGTATAAATAAATAGAAAGAAATATCCTGTTACATTGTTATTTTTATTATGATAAAATAGAATTATATAACACAAGTACATTACAAAATAAATTTTGCGATAGCCGAAATTATTACTATATATAAAAAGCTATCTCGAGATACACTAGAATGAAGCAATAAATCGCTAAATAAACACCTAATTCGTTACCAGTTATTCATATGACGGCCGAAATACTTTTATGGATTAATATTTTGGTACCCATGTTAGTGGTTAACATTTGCTGGAATTTACTCAGTTATTTCTCTTTTTCTGTCGTTTTACCCCAGTCTGTTGAGGAATATTTAAGTAGGATGGATCAGTTGGTAAATCTGTACGTTACCAGCACTACTATTACTAATAAAAAAACATAATAACAGAGGTTGTTTATCTTTTATCGAAAATTCCGAATTACGAAAGCCCTCAAATTCCTAAAGTAATCTAGATGATGACATGACTTGCCACAAATGGAAAGTTTCAGGAAGCACTGGGAAGTTACATAGTTGATGTGCAGCTATTGTAGGTTACCTCATATGCACTTGGTGGGGATTCTCTATCACAGCTACGTATCCTACTTTGGTACCAGATTTTTGTTAGCGATCATCACAGCCACACATTCAATTGTAGATTAATTACCAGGTGTTTCCTGCTCAGTAAAGATATTATTCCATATGTCAAAAGGTGCTCCATTTAAATATCTTTTGTAAATAGTGTTTATATATTTTGTACACGTAGAGAAAGTACAAAACATTATTTTTTACGTGATATCTTAATTTCACCATGTAACAATCCGTGTTAGCATTACATACTTGTATCCATATGTACACAATATATATAAAGTGTATATAAATATACCTTTGTTGGATATCGGTTGAGGAGGGCCTTTCACCTCACTTCGGATGCATCAGAGAGTGGGCGTAAATCGGAATTTGTCATAGCATAAAGAAGAAATGGCTAAAATAAACATGACCTAAAAGGTGTCCTGAGCGGAAGGAAATGCGTGCTTGCGTGGGCGCATGCCCAAAGAAGCGTGGACACAGGAATTTGTGTTGCCAGATGAAGCACGGCGACAAGAAGTTGCATAGGCGACATACCAGAAGATGGCGTGGCCTCGTGAAGTTGCGTGAGTGTCCAAATGCTATAAAAACGGTCCAAATCTTGGCCTGACAGACAGGCTGGCTAACGTTTCACTGAAGATTCTGTCTCCGTCATTTCCTGTGTGCACAATCTCAACCTCTGTGGTTCTCCTTCACTCTACCTAATTGCTGGAACTTGAACAGTAAAAGCTATTTGTATATTTTTGTATATAATTGTTCATCAACATATATGAGTCCAGCAGCAATATACAACAACCTCAGTAATTATCTATACGCTGTGTTATGAAATGCAAAGGAATATCATGATTATGCTTGGGTTCTCTTTCCAAGCTGCCCGCATTTTATAGATGATATATACACATTAAATAGGCTGTATTCCAAAGTCCGAAAAATCTGAAAATCGAAGCATTACCGATTACAAGAATTTCGGATAAAGGATTCTCAACCTGTAATATTAAAGTTAATTCCATATATACTACAATTATGGAGTCAGGTAATATAGAATTTCCCAACATACACTAAATTAAATATATTGTTGTGAGATTTGATATATTATGAACCTACAGATTTGCATATAATCTGTAGAGATAGTTTTAAGCATATTTCCAACAATGTTCATCTTTTAGGCTATTGTTCCGTCAATATTAACATTATAATTACTTGCACAATAATCTTTTTTTTCTTTTTCATGTTATCCAAATGGTGATGTATAACTAAATTGATAACGAGGGAATTTTTTTAGAAAAATGGGAGATGATTCAAGAATGTTTCTAAGATTATTTTAAAACTATAAAAAAGTAACTTCATGGATTAGCTAGAATTTTTACCCAATAGCCGCACCGATTATTCAGTTAATTTTTATTCCCTTTTTCAAATTTTCACGCTATAATCCAAATAAATCCATTAAAAACGTCGATATATTATTTCAATCAATAGATCCGGCTATATTATACTATTTCTTCGAATTCTCTTCTCAACTTTCACAGTTTGCCAAAAACATATTGATTAGAAAATTGAAAACAGATTCAACGACAGAAGCACATTTTTCTTCCACTTTTCTTCCACTTGGTTCATACTTCAACCACACCACACAACAGTTACATCTATACGATATTAAAAATAAAACAATGAAGTGTATAACGGTTATGGCATTTCCAAGACAATGATAATCTATTTATCGAACCGATTATTATCCTCCGAACATTTTCCTATACACGCTTTTGTGGTGATAAATATCAATGCATCAAATAAGATTTTCACACGACGCGATCGTTAGATTCATACTTGAAAAGCATGATCATAAAATGATACTTTATATGAAGATTCAATGAACCATTGTACAAATATTTTCTTATTCCAAGAACTGATATTGATTGACCAAGAGAATATACGTATCTTTTTATCCATATTATCGACCTAATTGTAGATGGATTTAATTTTGGTCTCGCGAGAATAAGTGAAAAAGAATTTTCGGGTCGATATCTTAAAGATAATTATCACGATTCTTTCTCTCACCCACTTCATATATATATAATTTTTTTTTTCGAAGATCTTTTGTTTTAGGAGTCGAATTATATTAAAAAAATAACTTTAAGAAATCTTTACAAATTCAGAGGCTAAGAAGATAATTATGGCGCCAATTTATGCAGAGTGATAGGATAAAAATGTTAAAAGATTGTGAAAGAATTATTTCATGCGTTCACGCATATATAGTTTTTTTTTCTTTCTTTCAGGTGGTGATTGTATCACTAACAGTGAAATCCTTCAAGCAACGAGTGCAGTACACATTTTCGTTTGAGTGCAAAGTATTCATCTGTGATGATAGGGTCATGATTGATGCGTTGGAAGAATATGGTATTCTGTAAGAAATCCCGATTTCTTGGAATGTTTTTCCGATAGGTGGAACTGAGATTTCCTTGAAAATAAATGCAAGGGCTGTTTAAAATGGAACCTTAGAACATGAGGCACCAACTGCAAACAATGGACAACAAAGGTTGGACGACATGTCAATACAAAGTTTTTCCCACAAACGACCTTTCAAAGCAAGAACCATAACAATAGCAAAAGAGAAAAGATACGCTATATATCCGGATTCCACTCTGACTGCAGACGTTGGGGAAATTACTAGCAATTCCGTACGGAAATTGCTGGCCATTAGAGGACCTGAAAAAAAAAAAACGAAAAATATGCGATAATAAATGCACGTGAAAAAACAAGTAGAAGTTGTAATAGTAGCAATATTAGTAGTAGTAATAATAATAATAATAACAAATCGAGTTTCCAATAGTTGCAGAAATAATGTACAGCACAATACACCGACTGAAGCTGCAAAATACTTTTAAAATAATGTACAAAATACTTTTAAAATAATGTACAGCACAATACACCGACTGAAGCTGCAAAATACTTTTAAAATAGTGCAAAGACAAATGCAACGGACTAGATACTGAAGCAATAGCAAGATAAACCGCTTCATGGCCAATAATCTGCACGTACCAAACAAGCTGATGTAGACAAACCAAGTACCCATCAGTGGCTACCTAGGTGAAAGCTAAAACTGAAAGTTTTATCTTTGCTGCACAGGACCAATGCTTGTTAAGTAGACATTACCAAGCACACCTACTAAAGTATTGTGTTAGACCAAAATACAGATCCTGTGATAAATATTCAGAAACAACTGATCATCTTGTATCAGATTGCACGGTATTTGCACACACTGATTATAAAACAAGACACGACAGTGTGGGCCAATATCTGCCCAGGAAAATCTGCATTTTCTACGGGAAGGAACCTGAAAGTAATTGGTATGAACACAACACAACCCCGGTTACGGAGATAGGACCTCGTAAAAATTTATGGGACTACACACTACACACATACAGAACAATCAAAGCTAACCGCTCGGACATTGATAATAGAGAGAGCAAACAAGAATTTGCCGCCTTATTGATATAGCAGAGCCTGCAGACTGCAATATGTTTTTGAAGATCTTCAAAAAGCTAACAACATACAAGGACCTTGAAATCGAAATCTCAAAAATGTGGCATATACGATCATAAATAATCCCAGTTGTAATTGGAGCCCTCGGATTGGTTGGAAAAGGTTCCAGTAGACTAATTGTAGGAATTCCTAGATATCCATGCCCAAAAGAAATACAAATACTGTTTTCACGAGTACAGACCACACATTACGAAGGGCATTATCTATGTAAATTATGCTTTTTTTTTATTAATTAGTCAGTGGCAAAAGTCATAATGCTATTTTTAAATTTAGATATCTAAGCGAGACCCGTAAGAAATGTGTACACATCAAAGGAAATAAAATAATAATAATGATAATTGTATTGATAATCCTAATAATAATTATAATGATAATGATGCATATTCTGTGATGAATATTAAAAAAAAATCTTATATCGAGTTGAAAGGTATTAGATTCCATTTAATATAAAATTCGGTATTACCTAGATAGCCATTATATTAACTGGAAAATCTGCAATATTTGCGGTAAGGAAAATGCATTGAATTGGTATGAACACCACCCAGACACGTTTACAAGATAGGACCTGTAATAGTTTTATGGGAATTTACAATAGACACATGCAGAACAAGCAAATCTAATCATTCAGTCATAGTGACCAAAGACCACACAAATATCAATTTGCTTTTTTATTGACATGCCAAATTTATATTTATATTTATATTTGAAAATCTTCAAAAATATTTAAAAAAAATGTAACTTCCAGCGGATATCTAAAAAGTGTAGCACATGAGAACATCAGTAAATCAAATTGTCTTTTTGAACATTCGATGGAATTGAAAAATGTTCTGATAGACTCAGGAGTGGTATTCTTGCTTGTCCAAGACTTACAGAAATACAACAACATTATTCCTACAATTACAGATCGCTCTTTAAGAAGGACTTTATCTATGTAAAATGTGAGATTCAGTGTAGATATCATATCAATTCTGAGGTAAAGTCTCAAGTTGGGACCCGGAAATAAATGAGTATAAAATTAATATCAAGTTAAATGGTGATAATGATAAACATAACAAACACGGTATGACTCATCTGGCCTCTTGTTAATACACACGCACAAACACACAGACATACACACACACACACATATATATATATATTTAAATAAATGGGCTGCACTATCAATCAATCGCTCTCTCGCTCTAGTATATATATATATATATATATATATATATGTATATGTATATATATATATATTATAAATTATCTGCTTTAAAATATGGTTTCTTTGCTACACACTAATAACCATGTTTCAAAAACTGAAGCTAAAATCTTCAAATTCAATTATATAACTAAATTAAAAGCATTAGTTCTGTTTTATATTCAAGCGAATTTAGGAATAACTTATTTATTAAATTTACTGAGATTTAAACGCACATATAAATTCATAATTTCCTGTTTCCATGGATACAGCGAAATCCAATCATTTAGATACGGGCGGTAGCATATTCATTTTTATTAACTACTGTTGTATTAATTATGAGTTACGTTCGAAAAAGAGGTTAATTTTACGGAGGGTAGGGGTGTATTTTTCAACGAATTCTGACATCCGTTAGTTAACATCAGTCCTCTTAAATTTGTGTGTGTGTGTGTGTGTGTGTGTGTGTGTGTGTGTGTGTGTTCTAATATAGCTGTGGTCGGATAGGCGTCTGGATAGGCATTTAGTTGTATGTCTGATATGATTATTTTTGAATT
Source organism: Acanthosepion pharaonis (assembly GCA_903632075.3). Lineage (NCBI taxonomy): Eukaryota > Metazoa > Mollusca > Cephalopoda > Sepiida > Sepiidae > Acanthosepion > Acanthosepion pharaonis. Next base: position 4,283,994 of record CAHIKZ030005567.1, read on the forward strand.
CGGTTTGATAATGCTCGTTCGTTGTAATTTTGATTTTGCTGATGTGTTGTTGTTTTTGAGGATAATGTTATCTGTTTCATTTTTTTTGTATGAGATAATTTGATTTTTTGGTGTCAGTTGGCGTAGTGCATTTCTTTATGATATTTCTAAGTGAAAATTCATTTTCTTTGTTATTGATCTGCATATGTTTGTTTTTTTTGTTTTTTTAGAAAATAGTTATGCTATTTTTGACTGTGTATAAAGGATATTACTTATATTAGGATGTTAAAACATGTTACAAAAATCGCTACAAAATAATGTTTCCATACGATAAATGTGTCTATTTAGGCGATGTTAAAATACTTTCGAGTGAAAGATTAATTTGATTACAAAAAGCGAAAACCTTTAAAAACAGACTTGTGCGCTTTGCCGTGATTAACGAATCAAATTTGACATGATCTAAATTCAAAACCACCGTTTTTTTTTGTTTTTTATTATAGGTCATGACAGGAAGTTGACTGCATATAAAACTTGACAGTATGGGCAGATAGAAATGAAATCATACTCTATTTTTCTCATTTTAACTACACACACACACACACACACACACACACACACACACACACACACGCGTGTGTGTGTGTGTGTGTGTGTGTGTGTGTGTGTGTGTGTAACGAATGCGCGTCCACAATTTTCGACGGAATTGCACCAAAAATTTACATGCACATGTTTCAACTTATCGGTAAGGGCAAGACCGACTTTGCATTTCCCAACTCCCATCGATAGTGAAAATAATCGATTTTTTCATGCTTCTACGGCAGTTTTCATGTAGTTTGCGACCATTTTGCACAGGCTTGAGTGAGAGCCTATAGCTGGCTGCCACGAATAGGCAGGAAGATTTATTGCCCAGCGTGAGAGCCAACTGACACGAATGTTAACTAGCTTGCTAGCATGCAAAAACAAATGATAGCTGCATTCGTCACAAGTGGGAAAAATTTAAACCTGCATGGCACTTTACTCTAATTGGCTCATTCGCTTGCTTAAACTGAACGTTGCTTTTTATTCCGCAGAACTGTGTTGGTTGTGGAAAAGTATTTGTTGTTAACATTCTTTTTTCATTCGGTTTTTCCAGTTACGAGTCCTTTTATAAAGCTGATCGTTTTGTGTTCATTTTGTTTAGTTCTTTTTTCGTAACAGATTTTATGTTTAGTATAGCGCTTAAAAAAATTCGTGTGAGATAGGCAAGAAGTAAGGCATGTAGCAACAACAGCAAGGCAAAGGGCACTGCTTTAAAGGCAAGGAAGGGCAAAAATATTTTAAGTCAAGTGATAGCAATTGCTGTATGAGTCGTACGATTTTTGAATCAAGCACGGTCAGCGCCAGGCCAGGCTGCTATATATATATATATATATATATATATATATATATATATATATATATATATATATATATATATATAGGGACTATATACATGCATATATACATGTGCATGGATGTACGTAAATATGTATGTATATTCATGTATATATATGTATGTTTGTATGTATATGTGTGTGCGTATGTGTGCATTTGTGAATATAAATTTATATACAAGCGTATGATTTTTCTGCATATACATACATACATATATATATATATATATATATATATATATATATATATATATATATATATATATATATATATGTATATAGGAATATATACATATTTATACCTGTATGTACGCATATGCGCTTTTGTTTGTTATTATTATTCCATCATAATATATTAAATCAAAAAATATTGAAATCGCTACACAACTGCTTTCGTTGTTCTGCAACGTTTGCTCTTTAAGTGATTAAATTATATTAAGATATTTCAAATGCAAATTGTTTCCTCTTTTCGGAAGGTTAGGATGGGGTGAAAAAAACAAAAGGTCAGAGTTAAAAATAGACTTGTGTGTTTGACACGTTCAATTAAATGTCAGATCTGAGCTAAATAGAAAATAAATTTCAGATGTTGATGCTTTGGGAACTTAACTGGAACCTAAATAGGTCGTCATTGACAATTACGGAAACATGTAAGCAACAAATGTATTGTGATTGTAGACAAATGATCAGATGTAAAGTTAAATTCAATAGAAAAGATAGATTCACGAAGCTTCTTAAAGAAAAATATAGATAAATTTAAAAATGTGGCTATATTGCTATAAAAATACTAACTGGGTGGCAATATATAGCAATAATAAATCTGAATAAACAAGTGGACCGTTATTTACGTATGGCCATGAAACATATTACTACTTAATGTTTTAAAAATAACTATATTGTAAGGTAAAAGATAAAATGTATCGAGTATTTACATTTCGTTGGTTTAGTAGAGAATGTCAGTCAGCAAATCGGATAGTTTCTAATTTTTTATGTAACAATATGAAGCAAGTTTTACCTTTATTTAGTATTTTGCGTTTTACTGTAGGTGTTTCTTTATTTATTTTTTTTTAGTTTATAAAAGTTTAATGTTTGACATCAAACATGACATGGGCGTTATTTCGCGATATAATCGGAAACCGTCTTGATCGGAGTCTGCTAACAGTTCTGAATTTAATCCTAATGCGAAATTTCCTTATATCAAACCCTGTCGCAATATTGCGCACATTTAGCAGTGATAAATATTTATTGTATACGCTTATCGGATTGGGCATCAAGATTCGTATATTGGACTTCATATATTTGTTTTACAGCGTTAATATTTCGGTGCGTAACTCTCGCAAATAATAATAATAATAATAATAATAATAATAATAATAATAATATTAACTGCCTCCTTATTCATATGGCAGTCCCTGCTGATTGCAATGTATCTTTGAAGATATTCAAAAAGCTGTCAAAATACAAGGACCTTGAAATAGAAATCTCGAAAATGTGGCATATGGGAACATCAACAATCACTGTTGTAGTTGGAGCCCTAGGACTGGTTGGAAAAGATTGCAGTAGACTAATTGAAGGGATTCTTGGAAGTCCATACCCCAAGGAGATACAAAATGTTTTTCAGACAAGTACAGTCCACACTTTACGAAGGGCTTTATCTATGTAATTTCTATTTTTTTCTTTTCTAATAATAATAATAATAAATTGTTATTAAAGACCACAAACAAAAAAGTTCCTCCTTATTGATATGGCAGTCCCTGCTGACTGCAATCTATCTTTGAAGATATTCAAAGAACTGTCAAAATACAAGGACCTTGAAATAGAAATCTCGAAAATGTGGCATATGGGAACATCAACAATACCGGTTGTAGTTGGAGCCCTAGGAATGGTTGGAAAAGATTGCAGTAGACGAATTCCTGGAAGTCCATGCCTCAAGGAGATACAAAAAATTGTTCTGACAAGTACAGCCCACACTTGACGAAGGGCTATAGCTATGTAATTTTTTTTTCTTTTGTCAGTGGAAAGTGCCATGATGCCATTTCTAACCTTAGGTCCCTGGGCAGGCGAAATGGTAAACGCCAGAAACCAAAAAAATAATAATAATAATAATAATAATAATAATAATAATAATAATAATAATAATAAAACTGCAGCGCAAAGATCAGAGTCTTTTCACTAGGAAATGTAAATATCATACTAAATCCAAAATGCAGGTTCTGTGACAAATACCAGAAACAATAGACCATCTAATCTCAGGAAATATGTTCAAAAATGAATATAAAAATCGTCACGATAGATGGGGGCAATACACTGGACAATGTGCAAACACTTTGGAAAATGTGTAAGCAAACACTAGTATGAACATCGGCCAGCGCCGGTTACAGAAATAGAAGATGTCACCATTCTATGGGATTATACCATCCACACAGACAGAAAAATTGAAGCAAATAGGCCGGACATTATTGTCAAAAACCAGAAAGAAAAAACTTTGCCTACTAATTGATAATCTTGTCCAGCGGATTTGGAATTTGAAAAACTATCAAAATACCTGGAAATTGAAATAGAAAAATGTGGAAATTGAAAACAAGAATAATACCAGTGGTAATAGGTATTGGAATTATAAAAAATGGAACAAAACAACACATTGAAAGAATCCCTGGAAACCCCAGCTTAAGAGACATACAGAAAAATTGTCTTATTAGTACAGCACACACACTAAGGAGAACTTTGTCTATGTAACGCTAGCTTAACTTCATCGGAGATAAAAAAAAAAAAAAAAAAAAAAATTAACATGAAATGTGGCCATAACAACACACCACGACCTGCCTTGGGTCTTTCCGCAGACTTGGTAGGTAGTGTGTCCATAGCAGAAATCGAATGATAATAATAATAATAATAATAATAATAATAAACTGTCAAATTCTGACATGCTGCCTCATGTACTATATGTTCGATGTACTATACTATATATTTCATGATTATTGCTTAATGCTCCTATGTTCCGTGTCCGTGCATGACGTGTCTGATCTTTGCTCTTCACAATTTCTTGTTCTTTGAGTTACTTATTAAATCATATATTATTTCTCTCTCTCCTAATATTCGTTCTACCAAATATTGACAGATCCTATTTATCTATATCATTCGATGCTTTAATCTGTCCCTCTGTTAAATTGTCCAAGATCAAATTCTTCATTCTGCGCAATGGAAATTTAAAATATCTAATTCTGATCCTAATTACATAATTATTATCAATTTTCTCTAAGGTTTTTTCGTTTCTCTGATGTACCGTCCATGTTATCCACAAAATCCTTCTGTAGAACAACATTTCTATTGACTCAAATCTCTTTTCCAGCTCTGATAATATTGTCTAGCATTCATTACCATAGATCATGATCGATATTACGTCTTTTTTATTTGTTTCTAAGAAAGCTTTTCTTTTTTATAATAAATTACTTGGTGTTTACAAAGCATCTTTCGCCATCACAATGAACCTCCTCTTTAAAAACGTTTCCAATATATTTAAATTTGTGTACTTGCTCGATTCTGGTTTTCCAATTTGTAATTGGCATATTGAGTGGTTCCTTTTGCTGAGAAGCATAAATTGCTTTCTTACAATTGATCTTTCTTACTTTCTTCATTTTTTTTCCTTTATTACCATTTGTAGAAGTCCCTCTACTTTTGGTCTGTTATAGTAATTGGAAATAAAACATACTTTGTTGATGGAAGTTTCAAAATTGAAACAATTATACCAAGTAACGTCACGTCTATGTTTGTCCTGAGTTATCTTAAATAGACAGGGGGTACCTCGACGTGGTGTAATGATTAGAAAACTTGTCTTGCTAGATCAATTACGACTGAGTAGTGATTTCAATCCTCACTGGGTACCCCATACTTTCGGCCTTGTGCCGCATATAAGCCGGGCTTAGAAAATCGCTATGTTAAATAGACAAGTTTAAATTAGATCTTTGAGATTTTGGATCGACAAATTTGGCTTTCAACTGAGTCAACAATAAAAAAAAATTTATACTAATGATACATTTTGATTCTTGTTTTTGTGTAGATTATTTAATTTTATTAAATGTTTTATGTTCTAATCTGTATCACATCCTTTTCTCCTCGAAAATCCGTATACATTTTTCTAATCCTGTTTACCTAAAGTAATTGTTAGCTGTAGTTTCAAATTTTGGTAGACACAGAAGAAGGAAAATTATTTGAATGGACTTTGAAAGAAAGAAACTTGAAAAACAGTGATTTGAAAAGATAGCAAGAAAAGTCTACTCAAATCAACTTGCATGAAACAACAAGGAAAAAAATGTAGGTTTGTTTTTGTTTTAATGTTATCTTCAATTTGAAGTTATTCCGCGTTTTATGTGGTTTACGACTCTTTGTGCTAATTTAGTGCATTTGCTTCGATCGGGTTAGGAAAGGACAATGTAAAAGACGCTAACTTCCCCGACCAGCCAAGATTGAATTACATCAACCAATTGATCCTCAAAAAATTTAATTTTAATGACAACTACTATAAAAATTTTAATTGTTTTCTTTTTTATTTTATTTGTAAGACAACGTTTGAATGCATGCATATAATTAGCGATGCACATGAATATACCTCCTGCATCTATAATGTTCCCAGACGGTAACGTTTTCTCATCAATTTCTATTTGGTTGAGATGTGCTGATACGTCTTGCTTAGAAAATCTCCGAGACCATTTCGGAAAATCATGAATTTAATTTCTGATTAATAATTTTCACGTCTGAGAGATACCATTTATTTTATTCTACTATTTATTATATTCTACTATTTATTATATTCTAATATTTATTATGTTCTAATATTTATTATATTCTAAACACTTTTTTAGACAGTTATCTTTTTTTTTAGTATTCTGATTCAGTTGAGGGATGCTTCATAATTTAAAACTTGTAGTGATGGTGGAAGTTTGTGCATCTTAAATTTAATTTTTATACTCGGAAGATTTTTCGAACAGAAAATATTCATTCTAGAAAATTGAGCGATTTGTATATTATTAAGTTTAGGTACTTTTTTAATGTGTTTTTTTTTTTTTCTTTTAGAGAGAGAGAGAAAGAGAAAAGCAGACACAGAGAGAGAACATGTTGAAAAATTTTAAGCGTAATTCGACATCATGTAAATAACTATATGATCAGTTAGATGAAACTGGGAATTCAGTAGAAACACCGGCTTGGTTGCACATATACATCTATACATATATTTCTATCTATTTCGGCATCCACTTGGTAGATTGGGCTGTCTCCGTCAAACGAGCCCGCTGCATCTGTAAGAAAGCTCACCAAGCGAAGTAGAGGACATATTATTTCAAACGTGCATATACATAGTAGGGGATTCTGTGTAAATTTAGATTCACCAACGGTGCATAACCCCATGTATAAATACTTTTAAGATAGGTTGATCTGTTTGAATTCAGTTTCCTTCTACTAGAGTGAATACCATCCAAGGCTATGAGATCTGGGTTGTCCTGCCATTATACACATATCAGGTGGGATAAGAGGTGGATTCATACATTTCCAAAAGTATTAGCACGTAAGTTAATGTAATAAACTCGATTGGAATTCGAACTCGGCTCTCCGATTTCTCAATCCGAGCAGCTCGACAATATTATATTCTATTTCCACGTATGTCTTGGATTATCGAATTTCAAATGATGTACGGGGTTGTGTTCAGGTTCACGCGGATTCGCTGGTCGATTGGTAAGTTGCACTAATTTGTGATCCTTTGAGACCATTCTTAGGCTTTCTTCATGCCAACAATGATGGTTAATTCTAGCAGGATAATTCTTTGTATTTGCTTTGAGAAACTTTATTAAAATTTCCCATAAATAGTGAGCCCAACACATTCGCTTGACATGATTCCCACCAAATAATTTGTGGAGTGGTGGTGAGGGCTATACATACATAAGATCAATCACTTGCAAATATCTATGACATTTCGGCTGATTGCGTTGTTATTTTTCGGCTTATCTCACGGTTTGCATCGAAACGATGCTAAACATATGATTTCTCAAATGCTTCCTTAACTATAAAAGGAAAATCATTCCTAAAACAGAGCATACATTGAAAGCATAATAATAACATTGGTATCAATTATAAACACGACTCTAATACATTACATTAGATCGCCATCTTTCTTTGAAATCTTTCTTAAAGAAACTAAAATAATTTAATACGAAAAATGCATTCTTAAAGGGGCGAGCCGTTAGTACCCTATGTCGAGCAAATACGCACGCTGGCCGCACAAACGTGGATATAAAGAACCTACCAGACAGACCACAATTAAAATAAGAATTACCATCGATTTCCCACTTCGGAATACAAGAATCTTCACAAACCTACATACACATAGAAATATTCATGGATTCTAATAGACGGGACACGTGTTTGACCAAAGTCTAAATTACGCAAAATTTCAAATAACACTAACATCTAATTTGGCAGATATAATTATCAAAATTGTGCAAAAATATCATGATATGATAAAGAATAAATTTATTCAATAAAATCGTCAATGACCTCCAGACGACTTCGGAAAATTCTGATTTTATTATATTTAATCATTGCCTTCATTTCATCTTTGGTGTTCCAAAGAGTTTTGTTTATCTGACGCTCAGCTGAGCACCACACATAATATTCAAGGGGGGTTGTAATCTGGGGAGTGGGGCCGCTAGATATAAGGGGTGACGTAGCCGCAGAAATTGTCTGTCAGCGATGCCAGTTTGCACTGTATGGTATAGAGTCCTGTTGTCATGGATAGGGTCTTCAACAACTACATTGTTGACCAAGAATAGCACTACGTATTCAAGGCACATGATGTAAAATTACTTCACTCTCTCTCTCTCTCTCTCTCTCTCTCTCTATATATATATATATATATATATATATATATATATATATATATATATATATATATATATATAACTGCCTAGCATGAAACACACCGTCACCTCTGAAGTTGATTCAATGTTCACTTTAATATTTATATTTGCATACGTTCTATCTATGATACTGTTCAATTTATCCTATAAATATAGCAGACCTTAAATTATATATATATATATATATATATATATATATATATATTTGAAAAAAGTTTATATATATATATATATATATATATATATATATATATATATATATATATATATATATATATATATATATTTGAATATTAGTAATTGTTTCCCATAATATATATATTAACACACGATTGCGTGTTATATATATATATATATATATATATATATATATATATATATATATATATATATATATATATATATATTTATATTAGTAATTGTTTCCCGTAATATATATATTAACACACGATTGCGCGTGAATGTCATAGTTTTTTTTTTGTTTTTGTTTTTTTTCTCTCCGGTTGCTCATTTTTCTGTTGATGTCATTTTACGCTTTTTACGTTACAGGTATTTATTTATTCATGTGTAATTGCGAATGTTTGCATGCGATTTTCTATAGGTATGTTTAAATCTTATATTCTATTTTTGACACGTAGACCCACAAGATAGAACTGTATATAATGAACAAATATCCTCCGAGATCAATATACATAGGGAGATAGAAAAAAATCTTTTTTTTCATCATCCAAAACCTTTGATTTATCGTGACACAATCATTTTAAACAGTATTATTCTGTGTGGCCTTGTACGTACGAGTTGCCCAAAATATTGAACTGACTACGTGTACGGCTCTTTTGCGTTATATACTTTTCTTACATCAAGACCTCCGTTGCGCTGGGCAATCACAGTTATATGACATATACATTTTATTTCATCTTAGCCCCATTTCAATCGAGTTTTACTCTGGAGATAGTAGTGTATGCGTGGCAAAGTCAGAGGAAATCATCCTTACTGAGATTTATAAAATTTAGTTGAATGTTGAAATTCATAGCAAATAAGCAAGTCTTTCTGTTTTATTTTTTTATTGTTGCAGCATTATTTTGCTGAGCAAATGTTTTCTTTTTATATATGTGCTGTATTAAAATCTGTTTTTAATAATAATTACTTCGTCCACCAATAGAGCTTATTCATGTGACGAAAGTTGCAGCTGGTGAAATTGAGGTTCTCTGGAAATCATTTACATTTATATTTTTCAAAATTTAGGACAAAAGGAAAGATAAATGTAAAGTGTGGTGTACTGGGTAATGGCTCAGAATGAGAAATCAGTGAGCCAAGTTCGAATTTCAGTCGGGTTCGTTACTTCACATACGCACAAATACCATTGGGTAAAGGTGTAATTCCGTCTCAATCCTGCTATGGACTAAATATCATGATATATATATATATATATATATATATATATATATATATATATATATATATCCTCGCGTATCAACAATTCTACCACAGAAAGAAACGCTACAAGCAAGGGGAAGTTATATCGTCTAGTCATTACTCGAAAGTAACATGATCGCCCAAACTTCTTTCCTATAACTGACTACGTCTTGGATATGACGAAAAACTATATCCAGAAGCAAGGATCGAGTTTTGAAGGGCGTAGATCCACCTCATAATTGCCGTTGTTCCCAGGTACACAGTGACACGTTGTTGTAGCCTCTGTTAGTGTTATTACTATTGGAAAAATATTTTAATAATAAATAAATAAAAATAGTTATTATAGTAAAAATACCAGTAATATATTTTCATAGGTAATAAAAATGAATAATTACCAGTAATTTTTGTAAAATAAATTACTAATACACCCAAGAAATTGTCGGCATAAAATTACCATAAGCAGTTGAGATGCCGATAAACAAAGAAACATAACTTATAGAAATAAGTTTTTTTATATAAAATATTAGTGTAATATAGTAATAAAGTGTTATAGTTTATAATACTTACTGATTTAATATAACTTATCTGAATTTAAGACAACATTGATTAAGAGTAATATTTTACCCTTACACAATTTTAACTTTCAAAATCAGCATCACGCTTTTTTCTAAGTTTAATGTTAGCTTCTTTATATTAAAGTATATTTTACCATATATTTTACCATATATATTTACCATGTATTTCGAATTAGCTTCTTCTTCACTTAAAAAGAAGTTTGCTTATATCTGTTTTTCTCTGCATTTCTGTCTTAATATATCTTTATTCTTGCATATACCTGATATGCCGTTCTATCTTACAATTTAAATTTTTCTTACAACTTCAATGAGTTTTATCCCATTCCATTTCCGGCTATCCTATACAGACGGTTTAAAATAAAGCATATTGAATATATCTGAAACAATGACATCAATCAAAAATAAATATCTATTAAGGTTCACTTCATGGGCAAATTGTCTAGCTTTTAGTCAGGTGCCAGTCTTTTCTTATGCATTACAATTTTAATTTGCTGCATACAACATGAGAAATGGTATGCGTTAGTTCGCTGAAGTAAACAGCTGAACGAAGTAGTAATTTAATTCTCAATAGACACTTAAACAGCACTTACGAAGGAATTTAAAAATAATCATATATATATATATATATATATATATATATATATATATATATATATATATATATATATATATACAGCATTTAGAAAAATTCTTTATGAAAATACATGTATATTTTTCATGAAATTAATAAACTTAAAGAATACATGAAGCTGTACTTACTTAAAAATTTAAACAAACCCTTAATCAAAAAACAATTATAAATGTTGTACAAATGTTTTAAAACAGTTTAAAAATATCTAGGTCTTAACTAATGGCTTTAAGTTGTTTTCTTTAATAAACATCTTAATAACATAATTACCTCAATTAACGCAACTGCACGAGTACCTTACATCATAAATTTAAAAAATCGTACAGTACATACATTTAGCGTTTTTCATTTCACAAATAAAAAAATAGTTATTTTCAGATAAACACAACAAATATTTCTTATGCAAAAGAAAATTCTGATAAAACAAGTACTGAAAATCGTATTGTCCTAATATCGAAAAAAATACTCAGAATAAAAGAATATGCACCAATATGGTAACTTCTAAAATATTTAATGACACATGACTTAATAAAAACATAGTGCCAAAATATACATAAAGATATATATATATATATATATATATATATATATATATATATATATATATATAATTTCAGGGTATATATTTCATTATTTCAACCCAAGCAACGAGGGAATGCCATTAGTCAGCAGGGCGTTACAGAGAGTGAATTTGAGAGAGAATACTGTGGAAAGAGAGAACGAGTAAAGGATAAAAGCTGAATGGAGTTCATGAGATTAGAAGATGGCGATTGATGTTTTGAAAATTGTTGTTCTCAGTAAAGCAAAGAGACGAAAGAGTGTTCCACAGGTAAGAAATGCGAGAAAAGAAACTGTTTGCGTAGGTGTCGCGGTTACGTATCACTATTTTAACATTAAAATATTGAGACCTACATACCAATCAAGTAAAACGCTTAATCTCACTCTCTGTGACTGTGTGTGTGTGCGTGAGAGAGAGAGAGAGAGAGAGAGAGAGAGAGAGAGATAAATGTTTTGCAAAGATGTGTTCATATGCGCACAATGAAATGTGAAAGGATCATATATTTTGATTCGATATATGTTTGCAGGTGGATGGTTTTGTGTTTTGAGCATGTGTGGGAATAAGAACCTTCAAATAAATATATATATATATATATATATATATATATATATATATATATATGAATATGAATATAAATATATATATGTATATAAATGTATCCTTGTAAAATTGTGTGTGTGTGAAAAAAAATATATAAATGCAAGCATATATATGCATGTAGGTATGTAAGCTTGAAAGCAAGCATGTTCCACACAATACATTGTCAAACGCATATTTTAAAAAACTTAACATTTAAAAGAAATATATACGAGGACATCGTAAGTTATATAAAAACAGTGGAAATCACAAATCCTCTCCTTCCTTTTTCTTAACACTTAATCTGAGATATCGAAAGCGCGAATCAGTTTCATTGTTCAATTTTCTTACGTCGAAATGAATTTAATATTTCAGCATTTATTTTTGCATTAATTCTTCGCGTTTGCATAATACCTTATGTAAACTAATTGAAAACGTTCATGTCCCTTTCCTAATTCATATGTGCATTTTGTAATATTATCTCTAACCAAACAATTCACATTCAATTTTCCTTCAGAAAATATTTGTTCACAAATGTAATAATTTGAATTGATTTCCTTATTCTAACCGACGTGTTTAATCTCTACGAGTCATCTTTCTTTCAAAGTTCCATGCATTTTGCCTTCATAATATTGTTATATATTTTTGTAAAAAATTTTTCCGATTATTTATTCTTCCCGCTTCTTATGATACATATTTCCTTCTTTCTATTTCGATCATCTTATCTACAAGGAACTACTTCATTTACCATTATGATAATTGTTAATACCAGGTCTTTCAATAGATTTGTTAATATCAATATTCAATATTAAGACATATATTCGGATATTAACATTTCACACACACACACACACACACACACACACACACACACACATATATATATATATATATATATATATATATATATATATATATATATATATATATATATCCTCATACAGATTACGGAAGAACAGTTTAGGTTGAACCTAGGTAGGTAGTTATATATATATATACCGGGTGAAAGAGCAAAATGTCACATATCGTGTAACAGCATAACTGTTCATTCCACAAAATGTTTAATATCTAAAAACAGCACTAAATTAATTCATTTTCTTTTTTTCCAGTTTTTTTCAGATAAGACCTTTAGCTACCGCGGCACCATTTGTCGTAAAAATCATTAAAAAAAAAACAATTGAGTCATTCAGCTAGAAAGAGAACATTTTAAAATCGTTTTGTTTCGGCCCACTCTTTTATCCAATCAGAAATTGGAAAAAGTCAGTTACGCCTTCAGTAATGGGACCAACATTCATAGCCTCTCTTCCACCTTCAAAGTCCATTTAAAACCATCAAGAGAAAGGTGAATATGTTTTAAAAAGTGGGAACATTAGCGAGGAAAATGGGATCAGGTGCTCCCAACAGGAGATAGATCATCGTTTCAATTTAGAGCTAAGAGATCAATTAGAAAAAAAACAAAAAAAACAATTCAATACATAAGACGTTTGGCATTTGAGAGAGGGGTTTCAGCTATAACAGTCCATAGAGTAGTGAAAATAATTGTAAATGAAACCGTACGTGAAATCTGGGACGCCTTTTTTTCCGGAGAGAATGTTAGAAGGTTAGAGAGTGTGAAAATTTTATTGAATGAGTTGGATAATGATCCTGGAATATATATATATATATATATATATATATATATATATATATATATATATATATATATATATATATATATATATTTGAACATTTCAATCCTTCATGAGCTTCCGAAACTTAGCTATGATTAATGATGAACATATCATTGTGTTTTTGATCGATTTTTCACGATTCTTCTGTTAGGCTTAGAGTAGATATACATAAATATTACACAAATTAAAGTACAATATTGTTACAAAAATCTCGTAGAAGTCCAGTTAGTTATCTTATATGCTTTACATCATTTGGACAATTCAGCCGTTATACATACATATATAATCATCTACAGAGTGACTGTTACGCTGTATTACAAATTCTCATTGTAGTTAGACGACCGATTGCTTCAAGCCTGTGAACGAAATCCGAATGATTTGACATCAGTCAGATATCTTACCCCACGGCCATCACTAATGCTTAATAGCAGTAGGATGACATCCATCATCGCAAACAATTCAAATAATATACAAAAACCTCCACTTTGACAGAAAAATTTACCAGTAAAAAATTCGTTCATCACCATATATGAACGCACAACCTTTAAAAATTTAAAATCAAACTCAGCGTTGCTTTTGCGCGCTCCAAAAACAGTAACTCATTTTCAATAGCATTTTCGGATACAACAATACATATATTTTCGTTGCCCTCTTATTACTAAGAGAAAAAACAAGAACAACATCTATTCTATACCTGAAGATGTCTGTAGGAACAGACGAAAGCTTGTAGTAAAAATAAGAACTAATACGGTAGAAATTTATATAATCAAGGATTATACGGAGGTTTTTGTATATTATTTGAATTGTTTGCGATGATGGATGTCTCGCCATTTAAATCATTAACCTTTGCATTAGTTTTATGTGAATAATTCATGTATTTGTAAATTGATTGCACGTTTATCGTTTATATATATATATATATATATATATATATATATATATATATATATATATATATATAAAGGAAACAGGTTATATTAGTTCCAACGAGAGAAAAGTGTGTATGATAAAAAGAAAATAGATACCGCAAAGGTTTTTGGCTTCAATATGAATTTTTGAAAAAAATATATTATACTTTATTTTCCATACGTTTCTCTTCTCGCGACTTTCATCAGGCAAAGCTTGGTTATTTCCATATATTATTTAATGGAATTAAATTTTCTCATGTTTTTCGATGTTAAAAACTCTCGATATTAGACATTCACTTTTTTGTATGTTAGTGACCTAAATGTCTTTCTTGAACAGTCAGTGAGAGAATTCTGCGTAAAGGGTAATAAAAGAATTAATATTGGTCCAAGAAACGGCGGGAAAGATATCTATATTCTTTCCTTTTAAGGACCACTGTTTCTTCTTAGATCTATTTCCATTTGTTTGTGGTTTTGTCAGCGTATGTATGTATACCTATATTGCCTTTCCGTATATACATACTGTCTTATGATAAGGAATTAGTATACACATATTTACACATGAAAATACACACACACACACGCAAAACACATACACACAGTTCCTATGTTATGTAGTGTTCGCGTGCCCGTGAGCATTTTTTTTGTTTGTGTGTGTATATATATATATATATATATATATATATATATATATATATATATATATATATATATATATGTGTGTGTGTGTGTGTGTGTGTAAATGCGCACTCGCTCTCTATGCACACATACTGTCTTATTATATGTTTAGTTTTACTGAAAATAAAACTCTTTCATCTCGCATTTATTTCCGTTTTTATTGCAAAACTATATATTAAATGTAATAAGTCTAATAACCAAAATATTTGCTATAGCTCAGAAATGATTTAAATTGACAAGATGTATATTTTTCAATCGCTAAACATCCCATAATTCAACCCTCTCTCATTCACTTTATTAAAATTGTCTTCAAATATAAATTTTCAGAAATATTAGTTGAAGAACAATATATGATTTAAAGATTATTTTATGTGATTTGAAACAAATATTACTTCCTTTTCGTTTCAAATATCACAGAAATGCATTTTTATCAAGCATGTTGATTTTTATTTAATATGTTGAGTGTTGACTTGCTTCATTGAAATCCTAAATTTTATGTTTTTCTTGGTGGCATTATCTGTAAAATTTACTTGAATCATATAATGTTATCGCTTTTCTTATATGTATTTATCTACTTAGTAATCTTTAAATTTAGAAAATCTCCGTGACCTAAAATAATTTTTTAGAATTTAATTAGTTTGGCTTTAACTCACTATATTTATTACTCTTATAGTCTGATAATATCGTGTATAGTCAACTGTATTTACAAACTTCGGCACGTTATTACACTTACAAAAATATGTTAAAATTCCATAAAAAAATATTTGGTTCCGCTTAATTGTTGTAAGCTTTTTTCATTTATGATTAGTAAACATAGTTTTTACTGAATAACAATATCACCTAATGTGTACAAATGAATACATAATTTTAAATGATTTAAAACTTTTGAAATTACTCGATTTAAGATTAAAAATAAAAAAAAACAATTATGTAACATTTCATCATTCATCCATTTTTTTTTCTTGAGACAATGGTATCCATAATATATCGTATTCATAAAATCAACTAAAAAGCTTTTATAATTAAAAATATTTCAGTTTTATTATCTTTTTTTATTTATTGATTAAGAGCAGATTTTTAGTAACATAATTTCTTGCTCTACAGTCAAATAAAAATTAATGACATAAATTCTCAAATTAGTTAACCCTCTAATTAATATGAACATAAAGGGTACAGTAATTCCTTTTCCCCAGCAGGCAGGTGGATTAATGGATACGAATTGAGGAATCTGAGAGCCAAGTTCGAATCCATTACATTCACTTACGTTCTAATACTCTTGGGAGAGGTATGAATCCTCTTCTCCCACTAGCTATGGGCAAATTGCAGGACAGACCGGATTCTATATTGAAAGAGATGGCAACCAACTGCGTGGAAAAATCTACCACGTCAGTCGTGTATCTAAAGATACATGATCGTCTAAGCGTGTATAACGCATGTTACATAAATGACTGATTTAATTTCCCAAATTTTCATAAATTAATAAATTGGGTAGTTTCCAGATAGCAAAATGATATTTTTACGCAAAATATCTGAAATAATATAATTCATTTGTGATTAAATCCGCTAAAGTGACACTTTCATTTTATATCTAAATGGGAACTGTTTATAACAGGGAGATTATTGATGAAGATATGAAACAGCGTAAGTCTAAGTATAAAGTCCTGTGGGATCACACTTTATAAAATCATCTGTAAGCGTGACCTATTAACACAACCTTCATTACATGGCTTGTTAGAAACGATATTCATCCCGTGACACTGTAGCCCTTGAAATTCCGAAGAATACCAGTATTGCAAACCCCATCGAATGCCTTCGATATATTTAGAGGTACAGCCAGAGCTTCCTCATACTTATCTAAAGCCTAATAGTCTAATTTAATGAAGATTGTTATCACCTAATCTATAGATCTGGCAAAATGGAAGCAATATTTTTTCCGAAAATAATTCGTGTGAAGTAAGAGGCTTATGCGTTGTTTAGATCCACGTTTACTTTACAGAAACAAGGTAAGAGACAAATAGGGCAATAATTGGAGGTGTCAGAGTCTTCCCCATAATTTTTGTTTTTAACAGGAACTACACAGAAGGATTTCCAACAAGCAGGAAGCATCGAGAAATTTATTGTAAAGTTTGGAATAAGTTTAAGAACATTTCTTTAGGACGATGACAGGAATCCCTTAAAATACGTTTGGCTTGTTTGTATCGAATTAAGAAATTATATCAGAAAATAGTATCGCGGTTATGCGCGTGTCACTAAGCAGAACGTCCATTCTAAAGGGAAAATCTGGCAGAGGTACTCCAGATTAGTCGAGAGTCGAGTAGGAAGGGAACTTCCGATCAGAGTTCTCTACCTTATCTGCATCAGATGCCAATAGTTCAAGAAAGAGGCATTGATGATTTGCTATTGTTTAAAATATTCTTGAGTCAGTCATTTTTAGAACCAAATCTGTGAGAGGCTACACGGTGTCTCATTCTATTGCAAAGAGTGACTTCGCTTCTTTGAGGACAGGATTAGATCCATTACAGGTAAGTACAAAGCGACGTCTGTTATAATTAGACAAGTCGTTCTAAATGCATACATACAATAGGTAAATTATCGCCACAATATATATTTTTTTTTATTTTCGCGCATACCTTTATGATACTTTCTTGAACACGCTGGCTGGTAGATGAATTAAACATTGATAACAAGAAAAACGGGATGTTCTAAGTCCTACGACAAAAATAACGTTTGCCATAGTAAAAATAAATGCATATATATTTACATAGATAGTTAGATAGATAGATAGATAGACTGAAACAATATCACATGAGAAAGCATGAAAATAAGAAATATAACACTGTTAAAATTTGTAATTTTCATATCTCTACATTAAATTAATAATCACGCAGATAGCAACTGAGCTTATATCCTCTAACGTCCCAGTAACATTGATTTTTTTTCTTTGGTCATAAAATTTATTTTTTTGATGACGGCTGATAATCAGCAAAACATGTAAAGTAAATAAAAAAGTAAATCATATTTTCAGCATAAAAATAAGAGCACGTAATTATTTGTCATTACTTTGCGTGCAGACAATTGACAAGAGTTCTCTGTCGATTTTATGCCAAAAATCTATTATTTTCAGCCAAAATTTTCCAACACGTTTCTAACAAAAACCTTTCTAATTTAACGGCGTCATTACTAAGTCGTCGGAGTATTTTCCTTGTCATCAGATTTCCTCACGCTAATTTTCAGCTGAATATTTATTCTGTCACAGAGTACATTTCCGATTTGATTCGATGGTATCTTCGTCGAAATTATAATTGAACCTCTGACTTCAATCAGCATATTGCATGATAAGAAGCAAAATAGAATTCAGATATGGAACGTGTAGAAAAATGACTGATTTGAAAACATTTCCCATCTCTTATTTTAGAATTATGGGCTAGTTTAACGTGGATTTCTGTTGCAACAAGTCATTTTCAACTTCCTGATAATAATGAGGCATATTGTTTTCAGTGAGAGCTATTAGCAATATTTATTCACCAACGCTCAAACAGTCTGCAAATATTGAATCAATTCATAATAAAATATACACCTTGCATCAAGCCAAATAGAAATAGGCTTTCTTCACGTTAGAGTGCATTTACATTGGACCATTAATATCTCTCTTGGATCCAGCAACGATGAGATTTGATGCGAGTTAAATGATACGAATAAATACATGTTTAATCTCAAGAAATGAATATAGTTATTTTCTGGAAAGTAAAAGAGAAATACAAAAAGTATAAATAATGGCGTACGCTAGTTTCGGCAAATTAATATAGAACACATTCTCATCATTTCAAAGTGAAACTTTAAAAAATGGACATTGAGCTCAACACACAGGAGCGACAGATTGTTTCATGCTTAAACGCAATCTTCAGAAATGCCTTGAACTTTGTGTTTAGGCATGAAACAAACATCCACTGCTGGGTGTTGCCTTCAACGACAAATTTTACGTTTACAAAGTCTCTATCCTTGTACAATTCAGCAATTTCACCCGTAAATATATAATACATTAAAATTATATTTTTTAACATGTATATATATATATATATATATATATATATATATATATATATATATATATATATATATATATAATATATGTGTGTGTGTGTGTGTAAAGTAAAGACGCTATGTTAATATTGCCGAATTTATAAAAATAAAATTAATATCACCAATACAAGTAGCGTTATCCTTCTGTGTACCTAGTTATGACTGTCAAGTAATTTCTGCGAGCGCATCAACTAATTAAAACTGGTCACCGAACTCCCCTTGATTATTATGTGTGGGGTGCATTTGACCGAGAGACAAATACAACGCTTTGTAATACCAAGAAAATACAGAAGGCTAGGACTATGGCAGTATTCACCAACTTAAACAAGGAGATCCTCTAGGAGAGTTGCGGGAGATTCCGCAGAAGGCTGGAGGTCGATGGTTGAAGCCACTGGTCATTTTATTGAATAAATTTACTGTTTAGTATTTCAAGATATTGTAACAATACGATTTCTCACACATCCTGAGGAGATAAGTAGATAAATTCTTTTTCATTTTAAGGCCATTTAATTATGTGAGTTTCTTAAGAATTTTGTCCCAATCCATCTTCAAATAAACTTAATTGCAAATTTCTTACCTCTAGTCCGCCTTTGAATTGGTAAATGTAAAAAACTGGCAATGACTTTAGATAATCATAAAAATAGTCCTTTGAAGAAGATGACCACCCAAAAAAGCCGAATGGATGGTCACTTGTTCCGGAATACAAAGGGACAGTTATGGTGTGGTCGAACCACAGCCAGTTTCTATATAAGCAGAGAGAGGCAAGATGTCAGGATTAAGTAATTGAGTAGGTACCCAGTGGACAGTAAATAAGGGACGAGCAGGCAGTTAGGGAGATCGCAGTTAACGATCGATGCTGAAAGGAAACATCGGCTGTTTAGTGAGAAATATTATTTTTGCTATTTCTCAAACAGTGTCTTGAAATGCAATAATTCTCTGTTGAATTCGATCACAGCCAAGTAGAGAAACCTATGAACATAGCTAGCCGGATGTATACGCATACAACCGTCCTTGGATTTTATCACAGTAGCAGTGAACGATGGATGCACGAACCACGCCGTCATAATATTTCTGTGTAATTTTATTAAATATTTCTGTTAAAATTCTTTTACTTAGTTGCGTAATTTAGAATATATATATATATATATATATATATATATAGTGAGAGAGAGAGAGAGAGAGAGTGAATGTAACGTGACAGAAATCATCTTATAATTGCTTAGTACAATAAACAACCTCTGAGAAGACGAATTGTATCAACACGAAATCGCATTGAACCCCCAAGTGGAGAGACATTGAAATTTGTTGTCTCAATATCAGTCACCATTTCCCTGATATTTATAGTTTCAAAATAGATTGTGAGAACAGGCTTCCCATAAAGATTCCACTAATCTCTTATCTGGCGAATATTATGGCCATAGTATTCGTCGGAATGTTCAAAATGCTTGTCGAACGTATTGGAGATGCTTAGTATACATGGATAACGGTCAGTATTAAACAATCTGAGTATCCGGATCAGTGGACGTAAAAACATCGCATATTTAACATACACCAAACAATTGTAAAATAACTGCCAGCGGGCAGAGTTCATTGTCGATCACTGAGGTCCATCAACCAGAAACAAGAGGAAACGAAACGTAAGCGGTATGATATGGTGCCAGGCTCTTTGATGTCGATATTTTAAAATGGATACCCTCGTGGATTGTCTACTCTTGTATCTCATGAACGTAAAGGAAGGCTGATATTAACGACCGGCCCTGGGTCAGTGTTTAGTGTGTATGTGATTTGAGCCAGTGTTGCTGCAGAAAATTCTAATTCTAATTCTGACCAGATGCCACCAATTTCTTTCCTCTGAAATTTCTCCATTTTGAACTTTTCAAAAATATTGTGTCTCATATTTTGTTTGGGTCCTGTCAGATATTGGTCATCTATATAAAAACAACACACTAACTAAGTAAATATTTCAAACAAGTCGCAACACATTACATCCATCTAGACATATTGTTCTATTCTTGATATTTCGGTCTCACGTGGTATGACGTCATAGAACCGCATCATGAACCTACGGCCTGGGTGTGCTATTCCGCGACCGTTATGGTCGCATAGTAATCTTCTATGTCAATGTAACAGAATATAATTTATGATATTTAAACGTCCGCATAGCCTTTCTGAAGTTGGTTAATATGCAAAATCTTTGTTCAAGGAACAGCGTAATAAAAATATCTGATTGTTGGACAATTTTTGACTTTATTTTTTTACATATATATATATATATATATATATATATATATATATTTCTGAGGTATGAGATGAGGCAGTATTTCATTATCGGGTCCTCATCTTTGTCGCCATATTAATCACAACGTTTCAGCCGTTTTGCCTTCTTCGGGTTTGAATTTGAACTGAACCCTTTATTTCAATCACTGGGGTAGACTGTTTCTATTTCCATGCGCCATGTTTGATGGATGTCAGTTATCAGTTATCTGTTAATTTCCCTCTGAAATTTCTCCATTGAACTCATACTCTATGGGTCCTGTCACTGATCTAACTAAGCCTTTATCATGTGTACTTGAGGACATCTGGGCATGAATTTCTGTGTATTATAAACCCAGCAACCATTTTTTACCAGTGCTCATATGGCTTTGCTGTTATCATTGTAGGATTTTTACCAGAGCTCATATTGCAACTTTGATAACTGACATCCAATCAAACATGGCACGTGGAACTAGAACAGTCCACCCCAGTGAGCGAAATAAAGGTTCAGTTCGAAATTCCAACCATCTGAAGAAGGCGGAGCGCAACGGCCGAAACGTTGTGACAAATATGGCGACAAAGATGAGGACAATAGTCAGACTATTAAATACTATATATATATATATATATATATATATATATATATGTGTGTGTGTGTGTGTGTGTGTGTGTGTGTGTGTGTGTGTGTGAAAATATAGTCTTAAGCTGTCCTATATTTACGGGATAAAGTGCTCAATATCAAGATAGAGCGTGTAAAAAATAAAGTGAACATAGTCAACACTTAGAGGCTACAATCTGTTTCATGCTGATGTGACCTGACGATTGCATCTAGCATGTAACAGACTGTCGCCCTAAGTGTTGACTTATATGTTCACTTTTATATATATATATATATATATATATATATATATATATATATATATATATATATATATATATATTTACGTTCTCATCAAAAGATGACTAGATGTGTCTGTTTGTGTGGTTGGATGCGTGCGTACGTTTCATTGTATGTATAACTGTAATATGTTGAAATATTAAAACCCGTAAAAAAGTAGGCGTATCACATAGGACTAACACAAAAAAGCATCTGAATGTTACAAACATTAATGCCTTTCCATTTCACTTCCCCTATATAAAACACATTCTTGCACATTAAACTCTCTATAATTCTCCTCGCAATATCTGCATTATATTTTCAAATCCGCTATTGATTAAGTCAACTTTCATCTACTCAGTAGCAACAGGTGCTTAATTACTATAGCTATCCGCTTCCCCTCACAACACGCGTCGTGCTAAGGTGTAAACAACACCTGGCTAACGTCTGAATTTATTAATGAACTTAATCATATCGGTTAATTACTTTTTACGTTTATAGGAAGATCAACTCCTTCCTTTCTTAACAAACGAGAGGTGTTATAAACTCTTAGCAATGGAACTGTTAATATATATTATATTTATCCTTTGGTGCTAAAATCTCTGTTGGCAGCTTATAATCCTAAAATCATGACGGAATTAATAATTTCTTTATTTGTATTTTAAAACAATGTCAGAAACACCTCTGCAGAATAACCTGTACGACATAAAATATGTCAGGCAGGAAACATATTTAGAAAACACCTCATGTCTTCTTCAATGTATTCAAATAATCTCTAAATATAATGCAATTAGAGTTAGAAGGTAACCCGACAGATGTTGGGTTTTATAATCGTTTAAGTTAATTTATATATCTTTATAGGCTTACATTCTCCTCCAAAAGAAGACTATATATATGTATTCACAATTTCCTCTCAGCATTTCAACTGAAACAGTGCTACTGCTGGTGCATTATCTGATTTCATATAATGATATTATTTTATGTGATTGAAGTTAATTGTTCGCTAATTGCAACTAATTACTATAATAACAAGGTTGACAGACTCTAAAATAAAATAAAAAAGAAATCGATATATTGCAAAATTCCAACATTCTCACCTGGGCAAATGTCACTTAAATTAACATAATTTATGTCGTAAGAGAAACTTAAAGTCGAGTTCGTTATATTCAATTACATACAAATATCCTTGGCAAACTTATACATTCATATCTTCTCCAACCAGCAATGGGTAAATTGCAGAACAGACAGGGCCTTTTCGCCGTAACCGATCTAGAAGGACAACTCTGAATTCAAAACTTAGTACTATAGGTTAAATAGATCCGCAATTATCCAAGGGGGATAATTACAGTGATGTGGATCCCGTGAATGGAATCCTTCACAAATGAATAAACAACGTCAGTAATTGAGATAGAAAAATAAGTGTATTAAACGTAAAAATACAGACATGAAATGAAGATTAGTAGTCCAGGAATGAGGGTTAGTAGAAAGTATATGTACAAGTCTCTGTAAATAAAGCCGTATATATATATATATATATATATATATATATATATATATATATATATATATATATATATCTAGACTCTTGTATAACTCTCTGAGAAAACCTTGTGTCTGTCTCCGTATCTCTCAACCTGTATCAAAGTATCTCAGCGTATCTCCACGTATCTCAACAGCGGGTATTCTCTCTGTCAGTATAAGTATACTTTGGACGAGTCCATCATATGTAAAAAGGGGAGAGCACCACAACATAGAGTTACATCCATGAAAACATGGCCACCAGGGAAGGGTTCGTCCAATAATTTTGAATGTTCTCGATATGTTTTAATAAATAATTTAAAAAAAAATTGACACAACTTTCATAAAGAATTCCAAATCTACAGGGTTCGATATATACTTAAAAACCTATAATTGATAACAGAAGCCTTTGCTTTATACCAACGGCTTCCCATACTTAACACTTCTTGTTTTCACTCTAGCATGGTCATGTGTGATGTGGGATCTTCCACACACACAAAACAGACTATCATTGTTGCCATGTCTGTGTATTCTTTATTTTATTGTGAGATACTGTGATGATGGCTTATGTAAGACGAAAGCTTTGATAGGATTAAAAAAAAACATGTATCAATATGGTGATTTCCTTCCGTTTTTCAATGATAATGTTATTAAACTTCTCAGGCAATATGAAAGGAATTTACTTAAAATAAATAGCCAAAACTTATCTATATTATTTAATGAAACATGCATTAATATATATATATATATATATATATATATATATGTGTGTGTGTGTGTGTCTGTGTGTCTGTGTGTCTGTGTGTGTGCGCGCGCGCGTGTGTGACTGCCCTGAATAATTTTTAATGGTTCCTCAAAGAGGCTAAGTCTTTGTTTACTGATAATATGAATCACCGTAATACGTTTGGTTCACGTGATTACAGGCGATTCTGTTAACGTGTGTTAAATAAGAGTAAGTTTCTTTCCCTCCTCTCTTCACTCAATTTGAGCTGTTAGCATCTTCTTTTGTTAATGCATAATATTTTTGCTCGTAAAATTTCTTTAGATTCTACACTTGATTCATTTGAATTACATTTGCCATACTTTTCCATTTACGATTGAGTATCTATTGAGTGATATTTATATAACTCCGTCCACATTTTAAGCTATCATTCGAAACTGGATCTTCCCACATCTTGTGGACTTGATAGTATCCCTAAAGTACCATTTAAGTAACGTTCTCTTTAACTGGGTACTGTTATCTCTAATCTATAATAAATGTCTTGCTGCTTCTTACATTCCTTCTTGTCAGAAATCCTTCTCTGTTGTTAAAGTCTTTAAGAAGTCAGGTGAACCATCTACCCCATCAAACAATTATTTATTAGTCTTCTGTCTCTTTTTGGCAAAGTACTATATTCTCTAGTTTTGAAGTTAACGCGTCACAAGGAACCTGAATGTAATGAATTCAGGAGCCCTGTCTCCTGGTAGGGTCACGCATAATAGTAAGTATTCGAAGAAGGGACCCGGCTACGCACATCCGACGGCCCGCGGGTAGGCAGCCAAGGCTATGTTCTATGTACGTGAAAATGTTAGCAGGCCGATTTAAGATGTCATCATGAAACAATCCCTGGTTTTACGTGGCGTATGGTTTCAGCAGATTTTGTGCTATGAAGTGGCGACACATGCACAACGAGAAACAATTCGCAGCCAGAAATTTCATGTTCAATGACTTTTCTTCTCCTCACATCTTGCAAGAGACCATGTGGATCCCCACGTCGTCGATGCAAGGATCAGCTCAAAAATACCTTGCTAAGAACAGAAATCGATCCGGATAATTGGGAGTCGGAAAATGAAGAAAGATCCATCTGTAGAAGTGCAATACAAGAAAATCAATATCCTTCAAAAACACCTGAAGACAAATAGAAGAGATGAAGAGGGAACAAAGAAAAGCCAGAACTCTCCCTCTCCTGAAAACCCCTATCCTACCATACAGTGGCTGCGAACGTATCTTCAGATACAAAAGAGGATTTCTTTCACACAGAAGGAAATGTCTGTCAGCACACTAATAATCGGCAGCGAGTTCTGCCAAATACGACTAGAGGCCCTAATTAACACTGAATTAGTTAAGCACCTCACATCGCTGGATCTACTTTAAGATAAGCAAGATGGCTTATGATTCTCTAGGTTAACTGCTGATGTGTTACCGATTACTGCTGAATTAGTGTATCAGGCTTTAGACAAGAATGTTGAACTTTGACTATTCCTTTAGATGTATCGAAGGCATATGACATGGTTTGACATACTGCTATTTCTGGACAAAAGTTTGAACTGGTTCGGTTTGTCTCATCAAATAGCAAAATGAAAATTGTCTTGGAAAGCAACTATTTGCAGTTTTTTTTTTCAAGGACTCTATCCTTGAACCTACGTTGTTTCTAATTTTCATAAATCATCTGATGGTGTTATCAGTTCTCAATCCGTTTCTTTGTTGATGTCACAACTCCTTTCTTAATAGTAAATACGATCGGTTTGATAAGCGGCAGCTGATTTAGAAAATGAATTACAATCTGTTACTAAATGGGGCAAGGAATGGCTTTTCAATTTTAACAGCTCGAAAATGACATTGCTTTAATTTATTCATATAAGTGGACGAGTTTTAACTTCCATCATCATGGTTGATGCTAACGTCCATAATAATGAGCCATTCTGCCTTCTTGAACTAACGTTTTCAGTTGGCATGGAGTGGAAAGAGTATATTAAATCAATTTCTAAGTCTGAAGTGAATCAAGATGATTCCTTTATGTCTTGTCAAAGAATATTTTCGCCAAAATATATCTTACAATTTTATAATTCAACCGTTCGTCGTTGCTGCCATATCTGGTCTGCTTATGCTACTAATCTACAATATTTTTGATGCTGACATGGCATCCCGGTTTTAGTCCATTGACAACGCACTAACGTAGTTTAGCTGTGCCAGCTCTATAAATATTTCCATGGTAATTGTTAGGATGATCTTTCCGCTATGCTACATAGATATTATGGATTTAAGCATAGTACTAGACTGAGGCAAGTTCTCATCATTTACACTTGAAAGTTTTATTCTTGATTTTTTTTTCTCTCGATCTTTAAGATATATAGAGGCATGTGTGGACGTGTCAATGTGTGTGGGTATATATGCATCTGTTTCATTGTATTTTAAATGGTGTATTACAATAGCGTAGAACTTGAATACTTTTAATGATTAACCGCCTGTATTCGTATACAGTAATCACACATAAACACATAAAAAGCGGCTATACAGTTAAGGCTCACACTATAATCATATGCACACATCCACGTACACACTCTCTTTCACACACATCTCTCTATCTATCTATCTCACACATATACAATCACACGTACACAACCACACTCGCAAACATATATTTACACACATACACAAATATACATGCATAGACACGATTAAGCTAAACGCACTTGCGTGTAGTCATATTCGAACGCATATATGCATAGGGCAAATGGCATAATAATCTGAGAAACTACTAATACATCCACATTCATGTATAAATATACACTTGTGTGAGGCATATACAAACGCACATACTAGCGTGCACGCAGAGAAACACCCACACATATTAGAAGAATTAGATGATATTTACGCATGCGCAATTATTCTTTCTTGATGACTGGAGAACATTTCAGTTTGAATGAACATGTTGAGAAATTGTGCTCCATGTAAATTTCTTGCTTTGAATAAAGGTTTATTACGTTCATAGGCTAAACAGATGCAAGGGAAACGAGGGAGAATAGCGGAAACATAACTAGTTCGGTAGAAGGGAACACCAAGGGAAGTACGTTAGGATGATGTTAATCGTATGCTGATATTCCGGTCTTAATGAGACAAAAAAATCTACAGGGCACACCCATATATGCACAATAAAAACCATATATATATATATATATATATATATATATATATATATATATATATATATATAATCCTACATAAAAGTATTGGCTAAGGCCAATTATATTGTTTTATTTTTTTATGCAAGGAAACATTTGGGTTTAAGATTAATATGAAACAAGAGTGCAGAATTTCAGCTTTTATTTCTTGGTATTTACATTTAGGTGTATTAAAAAGCTTATGACATGCCACATTTTGTATCATATCATCCCACTTTTATGTAAGCAAAAGTAAAGATACATATAGTCTTAAAGTAAGTAACATTTAATATTTGTTTCCATAACCCATGCTGGCAAGAGCTTCATCAACTATCATCAACAAACTGCTGCATTCTTCACTTGTGTTGAGTCCCCTGATTTTAACGAAGCCTCTTTAACTTCATATTTGTCTTTAGGTGGGTTCCTTCTTCAGACTCCTTTTTCAGAGATGAAATGCATGCACTATTAAGTTATTGTCTGGTAAGTGACTTGGCCGGTCAAAAACTGTCAAACTTTTCCCCCTAATGATATCATTTGTCATGCTAGCAGTATGTTTTGGTTCATTGTCTTGTATGATAGACTTTCTCCTGATAAGTTTGGATTTATTTCTCCCTGACTTTGCAGAGAAAATATTTCCGTATACTACTGAATTCATTCGGATGCTAACATCCTGAGAATCATAATCTATAAATATGAATGAGCCTATTCAAGAAGCAACTATGCAACTGCCTCCACGATTCAAAGATGAGCTTGTAAGATTTTTATCAAAAGCAAATCTCTTTCTCCATACTATGGCATTTACATCACTTTGGTAGAGAGTAATTTTAGTCTAATCAGTTCATAAAACTTTCTTCCAAAATTTCGTCGCTCATCTCTGCACTTCAGTGCAAAATACAAGCTGGCCTTTCAATTTTTACTGATGATGAATGATTTGCATTTGTGATATGGCCTCTATATATCTTCTGCAAAAATCTATAAACGGTGGATTGGAAAACCCTCATCTTTGCACTTTGTTGTCTCTGACTGATGTTTTGATTTTTTCCCTCACAGTTCTCACAATTTTCTATCATCAACTGCTCTTATTTTCCTTGGCCGACCTGTTCTATATCTGTTGCCCAGTACACCAGTAGTTTCTTTCTTTTCCAGGACATTCCAAATTGTTGTGTTGGCTCTGCCCAATATTTCTATAAGGATCCTGATAGATTTTTCTTCTTTTCTCAGCTTCAATGGCTTGCTTTTTTCTGATAGAATGATCTCCCGTCTTCATGGTATTTATCTTTTTCAACAATAAATGCAGTTTTTACAGGCGAAACTCAAGGCTAAAACCAAAAGTAAACATTGAGTGTTATTTTGTGCTTAAACAATCAATCTAAAGCAGCAACTGGGTATCAAGAAACACATGCCAGTCATTGATTCAATAAATTTGCTAAGTTAAAATCAGGTGTGTTCAACCAAAAGGTGGTATATCCCAAATTGTTTAACAGATCTAAAGGCAAATATCACGAAATAAAGACATATTTTCATCTTAAACACACATGTCTTCAGTGAACAACAAAAACAAAGGAATTGGATATGGTCACAATATTATTGGAGGAGACTTTATATACGGTAAACGATATATAAAATTTATATGTCAAGAACAATTTAGGAAAAATCTATGACAACTATGACGTTTTCCTTTGACACGTTTCACCATTTATGACTGAAGTATTGTTAATTCGACTCCACATGCGCATACAAAATAATCGCCTCTGGGAATTTTAGTTTAATTTTTTAAATATATTTTGTGAATATCGTCTAGCTAATTTCGGATACAAAACGTAAACAATGCAATTTCTAAAGAGAATTCTATTTAACTACAGGTATCTTGTAAAACATAATGTTTGAAGTAATAAAAATATCTAGGTTTAAAACAAAACAAATTTCCTTAATGCTTTAGAAATTGCTTTAATTACCTTTCGAATATAATCTGAACAAGTTCGATATGCAATAAAGGTAAATATAATCTTGCTTATTTTTGAATCTCTCCGTAGTTTAACACTCAAATTGCACAGTAAAAATGCTGGGGACTCAGGAACGAATCTTTAATGTTTTCGCGAGTGTAATTGAAACAAATACTACTTAAAATGCAAGAAGTTATCCATCAAAATAAATAAATGGAGCTATCCACCAAATATATATATATAATATATATATATATATATATATATATATATATATATATATATATATTATGGAATTGACAAAGTTCGGCAATTATTTTAAGACATATTATGTTTATACATTCTTTTTATAGATACTAATATTTAAGTAAATGGTCTGTTTTATAATAAACAGTATTAATAACATTTACCAGCCTGAATGTCCGAGAAATTTTCAAAATAAAATTAAAGTAATTGTCGGAAATTGACCATTTCTTAATGTGTAACGTCATTTGTTACATTTGGATACGCTTTGAGCAGATATGAATGCATGTGAGAGATTCACGGAAGATTGTAGTTTAAAAGTAGTAAAATTGACCTTACTAACCGAATGATCCTCTGTGTTGTAATCGGTTAAGTCACGTCAGGCTATATGACGGTTCCGTATAGAATACTGTTTATTATAAAAAAAGAGCATTTACTTAAATATTTGTATCTATAAAAAAAAGAATGTATAAACATAAAAATGTCTTTATATATATAGGATAAAAATAAAGACAGTCCATAAAATCATTTTGGGTATAATTTATTTCATGAATATATTTAAACATTCACCTCTTCAGACCGAATGTTTTTTTTAGCAATGAAATTGTCCAGACAAAAGGTAGAGGAAGAGGACAAAGAAAGAGAAAAGATAAGGAAAACTATTTTTAATAAAAGAAGAAGGAAGGAAGCAAAATATAAATTTCTATATAAAATGTTTATTTTTTTTAATTTAGGGAAGAGAGAAAGAGAAAAGAGCGAGGGCGAGAGAGAGACGACAAAGAGGGAGTGTGATGAAAAGAAATGAAAGAAGGAAGAATTAGACGATAGGTTTACTCAGATATATTTTTTTTCCTTAAGGAAAAATATGACCCTTCCGGCAGGAATCGAACCTGGGTTCCCTAGGGGAAACGGTCCTTAAACCTGACATGCTTTGACCACATGGTCACGAAGAACATAATGATGAATTCCCCCGTGATGATGGATGTTCGATTCCTGGCGGAAGGGGCATGGTTTTTCTAACGAGATTTCTCAAATGTTCAGACTGGTTGATGAAAATATATAAATACAATATTTAATGAATAAGTATAAATTGACTATCTACTCAGATATAAGCATATATTAAAAAAAACGGTTTAAACACACACACATATACACACATATATATATATATATATATATATATATATATATATATATATATATGATCTGCCTAAAAACGTTGTAAATATAGGTCGATAGACCGATATATATTTAGATCTCATAGTAATCTTGTTGAAACTCATTTTCGCTCACGCTCTCCATGAGATAATAATGGCTCTTCATGCCTTTATTTCTCTTCATATTTTTATGATATATTCTAAGTTATTACTCATTACTTAACATTATCGTGTTTGTATTTATATCAATGTTTACCATTCTGTCCTATATCTAAAACAGTCACATTTTGCATTTAAATCTGGACGTAGTTGTTTCAATCAACAATTTTCTTCGCTTGCAAACAAAGTAAGAAACTCAGAAAGCGAAATGGCAAGTAATATTTAATTCAGTAATATATCAGTCTCTCTATTTATCTGTCAAGATCTCTTCATGAATAGTAATATGTTTGCTTTGAATATGAATTTCGACAATTAAAATAATTAAAGAATATTCATTATCCTGCTCGTGTTTTCTGTTGACACTGATTCAGTTTCATTCATGGCCATTATCTAAATTTTACGCCGAACGCTGGAAAAGCAATGTTTGCAGATGACAAACTTGTCATGTTTTCAAACCAATCTATTCTATGTCTGTGATTTCTTCATTACTTGTTTATTTTATCCATTTAAATTCTATACTGAATTTTAAAACAATGACAAGAAAATTATGAAGTATTATTTTACTGAACACCTCCATATTACATGTAATTGACAGGCCAATGTGTAAATGCTGGTACCGTCCATGCCCTTAAGTAATAGAATGACTTACCGTAGTTATCTAACGCTTCAGATTTCATAAAATAACTAATACATCTAGCGTATGAAGCATAAAAAATATTGAAGATACTAAAACGCTGCTCGCACGTGAGTTTCTCTGAACTGTAGGTATTCCCAACCCACATTTAACGATATAATACATATAGGTATATAATGATTTTAATAATATTAGATCTTCAAAAACAAATTCCTTCAAAATACTCAATCTTGGCCTGTGTACTATGTGCTAATCGAAGAACTAACGTTTAATAATGCAGTGAATATTATTTGGGAACTATATTACGAATACTATTAGGAAAAAAGTTCTTTGGTTTCTTAATATTTTATATTATTAATAAAGTATGATCAGTGTTGATTTTAAATCTGTAGTACAAGAAATTTCACTGCTTGTGCTGTAGTGAGTTTAAGTACACAAAAACGCATGCACATGTGTTCAACACACACACACACACACACACACACACACACACACACAAACACAACCCCCACACATAGGCTGGCTAAAACAATGATTACATAGCAGCAGTAAGAGTTAAGTTTCTGTCTAACCTATATGTATGAAATCTCGGAAGGTATCAAAACCATCTAGTCATGGTTAGACTTCCTGCTATTTCACCTGGATATACAAAGATCGGTCTCTTTTCGCCTCCAGGACGTGGAATGAACACAAAGTGATAACAAGGTCCCACCCGTCCTTCTTCTGACACTACATGAAGGACCTTTTCGAAAGAACACTGATCGTTCTATTAAAAAATCATACACAAATAGTAACATTTTTTAATGCTGTATATACTTTTCAATTCATAAATGTCATACGTTTCGATTATCCTTTATCTTTTTGCAGACTTATAAATGTTTCTTTAAAAAATATATAATTTCCGAAAATATTCTAAATTGAGAAGTTGAAACAGTAATATAAAAAAAAATCACATACACTTTCAGTTTTGCCCCCCCCCTTCCACACATGGACACACGCGTACGTCTTGGCCCTAAAGTTTTCACAGCAATATCTACTTGGTGAATACGCCAATGGACACTCTTCTAAAATGACTGTTCATTTGTCTGATTGTCAAACCACTAAAAACTTTCATTGTTGACTGCTAGTCATAACCAACATAAATGTAAATAATATGAATGTCATATGTCTTGGTGTTATGGTAATTCTTGTCGGAAAGTGAATTAATGGAACAGAAATCATATCGTCTTTTAGGAAAATCATTTTCATTTTGCTATTCACTAGACGTAATTAAATATCTGGAAAAGTCTTTTGATTCTTTAATTAAAAATGTGACTGTATTTTGGATTATTTTGACTTTACTGAAATGGCGTCACTTTCAATTATTCATCGATCAGGCTCCAATACATTTCTCCTTGATTTCGAAATGATATTGTTTTATTGAATTGGCATAAATTCTGGGATTTTCAGTCTGTTTGGAAATCAGCATTCATTTTAATTGCTTAGATAGATTAATAGATAACTATAGGATCATTATTAGAGATATATAACGAAAACGCCGAATATGATGTGCAGAGAGGGAGAAATGCACAGAGGGAAAAAACAAATAGAGAATGAGAGCGTGTGAG
Source organism: Acanthosepion pharaonis (assembly GCA_903632075.3). Lineage (NCBI taxonomy): Eukaryota > Metazoa > Mollusca > Cephalopoda > Sepiida > Sepiidae > Acanthosepion > Acanthosepion pharaonis. The sequence goes on from CAHIKZ030005567.1 coordinate 4,317,686, forward strand.
GTATTTTAAATTTAAATTATAATCTCGTGTGCGCGTTAACATCGTGCTTTGACTAGATTCCAAATAAGCAAGAAGAAATACCACATGAACAAATACCACATTCATAAAAAAACATGATATGGAATCAGTAAATATTAAAGACTTCAGAAACCTCGGCGTAAAGATCAACCATAACTAATTAAGTATAGAAGGATTTGGGTTAGGGTTATTTTTATCAACGGCATATAAATATCTATGGGTTATTTAATGCCGGAATCTAAATATTTTGTATGCAATTTAATGATTTCAGCTACATATATTTTGAACGAAATCCCATAGCTTCATTATAGATATTTAGTACGTAATTTCATTCTTTCAATGTAAACATGGTTTTTGTTATTGTAAGATATATAATTTGTAGATGATGAAAATATATTGTTGAAAATTTGAATATAGTAATATATTGCTGTTAATTTGACTATATTAACATTATGCTTTTAATATTATATTATTGGCAATTTTACTATACAATGTATTGTTGGTAATTTATTTATGAAAATGAATTGCTGTTAATTTCACGTTTTTTATGAACCAAAACCTTTCAGTATGTAGGCGATCATGGCTCTCCACGTTCCTCCATCTTTTACAGCTTTCAACAAGTTTCTTCCCTCTGCTAACTTCCCAGACATCGTTCTGTCATGCACTTGCTTAAGCCTGGTATGTCATGAGTCGTTGCTGTTATGAATAGTTACTAAACATACACACGACCAATGTATATTTGAAAAAGAAAATGAACTCTCACAGTTTCCCCCAAAACAGTAAATATCTATGAATCCAAAACATCAAAATGAAAACACGAGACATGTTCTTAAGAGGCATTGGAATTTGGAATGCGCTGCATATGGAGGTTATTCATGGCGCCAAACACATTCAGGAATATCTAAACTTTCAACTGTGTACAACCGTTTTCAAAATCAATGGAAACAAAATGATTTGATCGGGTGAATCCTGAATCATTGAATGATTTCTTATAATGAAGAGACTAATATTACAAATAACTTTTGCCACTAGACACTAGTATTCATGTAATTCAACAGCTCTTCAAATAGGTGTGTACTCACACACACACACACACACACACACACACACACACACACACACACATATATATATATATCCTCATACAGATTACCCGGAAGAACAGTTTAGGTTGAACCTAGGTAGGTAGTTCCTGGGTCTTTAGAATTTATTTTGTATCGAATTATAAATGTAGCCTTGTGAAAGGCAAATTGAAAGTAAAAATTGAACAACCCTAACAGCAATAAACAGGACATTTACGATAAACTACAGGATATAACTACCCCGGACCAACTGGAGGAAATTACACATAAACTACCAAAGAAATTACCAACAAATCTGAAGCTCAACACCGATTTAAAATTATGAAAAAATGAATACATTATACAAAGGTAATATCACTCTTCCTAACAAAATTGATAAATACATTAAGCTTTCCAACTATGAACTAACTAAGCACCAAAAAGAATTACTTAACCTTGGACCTAACTGCCATATATACCGTAAGTACAATCGACTTTAAAATAAAAAAAGATAAAAATTGAGACCCTATACCAAAACATCTTTACACTCCAGGATGAACAATTAATAGCAACTACACCTGTATTTAAAGACTTACTTAAGGCCGAGACATTCAAGGATCGGCATGATAAAAGCAGAAACTACTCAAAAATACTTTCTAAACAAATGAACATTGCCGCACAAGAACTACGGAACCAACCTGAAATTATCGTAAAAAAAGCTGAAAAGACCAACATTTTTGTGATCCTAAACAAAATTGATTACAATAAAAAAACTTGACCACATATACTCTATGATCACATAAAGTTTAAAAGACTTAACAAGAACCCGACCAACCAACAAAATCAAAGCTTAATAAACTTATTAATGCTAATAATGCTAAACAGAAATCTTTTAAACTCCCTAAAATTGTTGGTGATTATAGACCTGGCTACATATACGGCACTATAAAAACACATAAACCTAACTATCCTCTCCGTCCTATCATATCGCAAATTCCAACTCTTGTACATCAGCTAACAAAATACATTAACCAACTTATTACCCCCTACCTTCCTAGTAAATATAGTGTTAAGTCAACATTAGAAGTAATCCAAATCCTAACAAGTGAAAAACCTGACAATGAAATCATAGCTTCACTGGATGTTGACAACGTATTTATCAATGCCCCTGTTAGTGAAACTATTGACATAATTATAAGAAATATATACAGTAGCTCATCTTTAAACCCACTTAAAATTAATTCTAATATATTACGAAACTACTATTAGCCTGTACTACTGAAGTATCTTTCTTCGATCATAATAATGATAATATATATATATATATATATATATATATATATATATATATATATATATATATATATATACAATGTGACAGTTTCTCCATGGGTTTAGTACTGTGTCCGACATTTAGCAATTTCTACATGTCGAACCTCGAAAATAAGATATTTACAGATTTACAAAAAACGTCCATCTACTTAAGATACGTTGATGATATTCTTATGTTTGTTCAAAATACAGAAGAAATACTTCAATTTCAAAAACGTTTCCAAAATAATTTTATCCTTAAATTCCCATATGAACTGAATACTAATAAGAAAATTCCCTTCCTTGACATATTGATAAACACAAATAATAACAAATTTACTATTTGTCCATACAAAAAACCTACAAGCATAAATTCATGTACACTTAACTAAAAGAGGAAATGCACATCAATTATAAAGAATCTAATATATAGTGCAGAAACTAATTCATCCACAAAACAGATATTTTTACAGTGAACTAAATAATATAAAACAAACACTTATTAATAATAGCTTTCCAAACTAAATAGTTGATGAACAAATAAGATGCTTTCTTAGAAATCTCAATACTTAGAAAAAAGTACATTTATATTGCTTCTACTAATCTCAAACATATTAATCTCCTATAACGTAATCAAAAGCATACTAATTATAAACAAGTTGAATATATGCTAAAAAAATTAGTAAATACTAATATATCAAAAACAGATCCTAGCAAAAAAATTAAATTAATCATATACTACACTAAATCTAGTATATTCAGCATAATTCTTCGCAATGATTCTTCTCCCCCGGTTAGCGATTTGAAAAAAATCAACATAATTTATAAATTCAAGTGCATTTGGGAGATTGTTTCTCCAACGAATTAAATAATATTTACGTTGGTTACACCACAAATTCGCTTTCACGAGGCTTGACACTACATTTGAATGAAAACTCTAATATTTTTAGGCATTTAAAACAACATGCCTGGCTGCACACACAATTCCGTAAAATCCTTGTCGAAAACACAATCATACTTAAACATGAAAACAATAGACAAAAACTAAAAATCCTTGAAGCAATATACATCAAACAGTTGAAACCTAATCTAAACAAAATCAACTATGGAATCTCTACAAATATCCTTAAATGTCTATAATTGGTAACAGAAGCCATTGGATTATACCAACGGCTTCCCATACTTAATACTTCTCGAATACACTCTCGAGTGTTCATGTGTGACGTCATGAGCTGCGTTGCGATTTTCGCTTCTAGCGTCTTATATGCACGTGTTTATCTTTGCTAGGAAATCATCCATGTAAACAATCACAGATTATCATCACTTGTACGTATATTACTTAATATTTTGTACAGTAATAGACATCTTTGATAATGGCTTATGTAAGCCGAAAGCTTCGATTGGATTAAAAATTATGAATCAATATTGTGGTTTTCTTTCTAGGTTTAATGATAATGTTATTAAGCTTATCAGACGTTATAAAAAGAATTTACATAAAATAAATAGACAACACTTGTCTATATTATTTAATGAAACTTGTATGAATATATACACACATACATACATACATATATATATATATATATATATATATATATATATATATATATATATATATATATATATATGATTATCAACAAACTATATTTTCCAATTTATAATATTTTTAAATACGAAAGTATTTACGTCCATATATACATATATACGAACACATACACACACACACATATATATATATATATATATATATATATATATATATATATATATATATATATATATATATATATATATATATATATATATATGTTTAACCAGACAAACCTACCTAGGTTTCATTTAAACGGATCGTCAGGGAAAGTTTGGCCAAACTTTCCCTGACGATCCGTTTAGGTGAAACCTAGGTAGGTTTGTCTGGCTCACTAGGTGTAACTAGGTCTGCTCTACGGTTGTATTGAGCTCTTTTGTTAGTTAGTTGTTACTCGTATCGGGGTTTTTCTTTGGGCTTCAGATCTGCATCTGTGCGATTTTTTGTCGGCAGAAGTCCATGTTTGTAGCTCTTTTTTTTTAAAAACCTTTTTTCCTCGAGATTGATTTGATTAGCAAATCAAAAGTTCGAGGGTTTTTCGAAACGAGTCTAGTTATCTATATATATATATATATATATATATATATATATATATATATATATATATATATATATATATATATATATATATATATATATATATATATATATATATATATATATATATATATATATATGTGTGTGTGTATTGTTTGAGCGTTATTTTTGCTGGATACTAATATTCTAGCAAATGATCTGTTTTTTTTTTGCTCATACAGTATTGTTAAATCCAACTATATCGACCGGACTGAATATTCGAGAATATATTCGTCTTCCTGCAGATTTGAATCTGCATCCCCTATTTCAAACAGTTATTGACAGTGATTTACAAAACCGTTCTCCCTGATAGGAATTACAGTCAAACAAACCTCGAACATGAATATATATATATATATATATATATATATATATATATATATATATAGATAGATAGATAGATAGATAGATAGATAGATAGATAGATAGATATAGAACGAAGTATAAAATATTTAAGCGAATCTTTCACATTCTTGATGTGTAATTTAACCCTCATGGATCTTATATTATATGCTTACATGTTTACTCTTTTCAATATTCATATTGACGTCCCTAAAGAATGAGAAAGCCATGAAAACATATATGCACTTGGTGCGTGTTAATTTCCGATTATCATGACTTGCGCTAGAACTTGTCACCATGCATTGTTTAGCATTTTTCTCAATATAGTCCACTATGAAGAAAATATAATGCAGAAACAAACAGGGTCCAGTTTCTTTTCATGCAAATATGTTGCTATGGAAAATGAACATTTATTTCCCTTTTCTTCTTTTAATTATATTTGAAAAGAGAAAAGTAACGACTGTGAGAAATGTGCAACTATATTACACTTCAACCAACTCTTTAATCCTAACTGCTTCATTTGCAATTCTGGTCGATTATAATAATAAAAAAAGAACAGAGAATAGAATGATAAATTTAACTGTTTTGAAATGAGGACAGTAAATATCGCTTCCCTCTGATTGCTGCTTCTTGTTGATTCTAGATAAACAGATTATTTTGCAACTAGTAATAAATATCGATTTATTTTCGTCTGCAGATGACACTTCCAACTCATTAAGGAAACCGTAAGAATTTGATTCACGAGTAAAACTGTAACAAAGAAAGAAAATCAAATGTAAAGTCCTGGCCTCTTTGATAAAATGAAATAAATCTAATTAAGATGAGAATATGAGTTATATTATACCATTATACGGGTGTCCTCGACTATGTTGCTTCAGATTGTCTATCGTTGATATATGAGTAATTTGCACATTGACACACACGTGATTATATATATATATATATATATATATATATATATATATATATATATATATATACATACATACATACATATATATATATAAAAGAGAGGGCGAGAATGATAATTTCATCGGTAATTATGCAACCTAATGATTTATAAACATTTTTTTACATGCTTGAAATAATTGGTTCTATTTTTTTATGATAATGCACTTGATTTTCTGGTGGATTTCAAAAGAAACAGATCAAACGATTCAATGTAATATTCACCTCATTATTCTGATACTAACCGCGGTCAATATGATAGATATATTTATTTACATACAAACACACATACACACAATCACACACTCACAGATACACACAGACACACACACACATATATATATATATATATATATATATATATGTATATATATATATATATATATATATATATATATATATATATATATATATATATAAAGGTACATGTGTATAATTTGTCTGTGCATTTGTATATGTCTGTGTATGTACGCACAGCTCTTTTCAATTCACTATATATGTAGAGTGTGAGAAAACCTATATTAATTATTTTAAATGTGTATATATAATGTGTGGAAACCTGTTTGCTATTCGAAATATGTATGTGGATGTGTGGAAGTGTATGTGGTATTCAAAATATTTTGAAACATTTTCCATTTTAATTAAACCTCTTGATTTTATCCAGGAGGTCTGGAGTCTTCTAACTAATCCTGACTCTATTTTCTTTGGCTTCTGTCTCTTCATCTCTTTTTCAAAATTTAATTATGCGTTATTTTGTGTTTCAGAACTTTTAATTTAATATTTGCCATTCTTCTTTGTCTGCTACTCCCCACAAAATGTTCATCATTTAATTTGTCTTTTCCGATGTGATAATCATAATGATGAATTCTTAGTCATACAGGAGATTGCACTTAAAGCGGTGAAATATTAATTGGTCTGCAAATAAGTATATTAGAATCAAAAGTTTTTACGAACATTTTCGGTAATGCGAAAAAGTTTTCAATAAATAATAATTATCGTATGTCTAGTTACAGCATAATAGAAATATATCCTGATTATAAGTCATAGGAATTCATTTTTTTCGTCTCGAGCAGTGGTTTTCAAAGTTTTTTAACCGTGGACCACTTTTACTCTTAATTTCTTTTGGTCGACCCCATTAACCATGCGAAGAAAAAAAAGCTTAGTTTATTTTATTTTTCTAATAGATAAGATTATAAATCGTATTATAGAAAAAGTAAATGTACATTCTTCCTTTAGATGTATTGCTATTTTTATATTTATATTAATTAATTTATATCAATATTTTACTATTTTATATTATTTTATTCATATTTAATATTAATATTTTTATTTATTATTAGTATATTAAATGATTTATATAATAAATTATGATCTGTATATAATTTCCCTTTATTTATGTAATCCTTTCTTTATATTTTCTTCTCAGTTTTATTCAACTTTTGCAATTAGTTTAAAAGGGACGCCGAACTCAATTTCTGTTAGTTTTAGAGTTGTTTATTTTTTCTGTTTTTAGTATTTGAATCTGGCGTAGATTAGTGTAGAAATCCTAATTCACAGTTGTAAGAACCTTTTCAAAGTGTAATTGTTCTATGAACCACTAAATATTACCGTTTCCCTTTCAGCCAGATGATCAAATTTCAATAGAAAATTGATTGCACATTTAAATACGACATTTACTAGAAATTTTAATCATGTTAAACACAAAAAGATACATAAAAATGACTTCAAAGGGAAGCCGATTTCGGCTTATTCTGTTTTCCTGTTAGTCAGAAGTAGATACCAGACCAAAATGTTAAGTAGTCATCGCGACATTTCAATTTCAGTCAACTCGTTTGTCCGTGTATGTTTATGTGTGCGTATATAAACTCAATATTTATACAAGTTTTTAAAGAAATATTGACATGTAAATTATTTATTAGCGTATAATTTCGGAAATATTCATTAAATTCTTTTAATTAACAAATATTTCAGGAATTATTTTACCGTTATATCTAACTTCCTACTTTTCTGTTGAGCCAAGTGTAGAGATAGTTCAGAGCGAGTGGGGTAATATATGATTCCAGTGTTTTATTTCAAACACGTCAAAATTGCCTGTATGCTTAAATGACAGAAACATATATAAGTCCGCATTCTAAAAACAGTGATACCTAATTTTTAAACCATTAATGGAAGGTAAAAATGAAGAATGAAATTTTATTTTTTTTAAATTCCAAGCTAATAGATTATATTTAATAATTCCAGTAATCAAAATGCATTGATTTATTTGAAACCAAAATTAAAATGATTGATTGATATTTTTTTCGAATTACCAGTCAAATCTAAAAACAACGGCTATATCGACAACCTTGTCAAAACAGCATGAAGTTATTTTAAAAAATAAAATATTCTCCGAAACATTTGTTAAAAATAATTAGCTGATTTAAAGTTAATTACGCTGAACTGATACAGTTTATTTAGTTTAAAATATCGCAGAAAAGCGTTTTTAACACGAACGAATATATTTTCTTTAGTAGCTGATCGATTTTTCGACAGACTGTTTTTTTTTTTTTTTTTTTTTGTGAAATTTATGCAAGGGGTAGGTAATTGTAATACAATTAAATGACAAATCCAATTTAAACAACTTATCTCTCTCTCTCTGTCTGTCTGTCTGTCTGTCTGTCTCTCTCTCTCTCTCTCTCTCTCTCTATATATATATATATATATATATATATATATATATATATATATATATATATATACCCTCCACCCGTTTGCTCATATATTCGTGTTTGGTGACTTTAACGCCCATCACACCAAGTGGCTCGAGAATGCTACTACTGACCGGGCTGGCATTCAAACATTTAACTTCTCAATTTCTCAATCCCTCACACAGATAGTCGACTTCCCCACGCGTTTTGCCCTCGACATGGCAGGTAAGGCCTCTCTTCTCGATCTGTGTTTTACCTCCATACCCGAATCTTGTAGCGCCACGCAGATCTGCCCGATTGGCAACTCCGATCACGCCGTGGTATCTGTCAACATTTCCTTCAACTCCACACCCTGCAAAGAACCTCCCATCACAAGAACCTCGTCGTTCTACTATCAGCGAGCGGATTGGGACTCGTTCCGTGACTTCGTCCGCGATGTCCCCTGGGATGTTGTCTTTAAACTCCCTGTCCAAGAATGTGCTTCTGAGGTCTCATCCTGGGTTAAAGCTGGAATTGACGCTTTCATACCCTCAAGGAAATTTAAGGTCAAGTCGCACTCCTCCCCTTGGTTCTGCGGTACTTGCTCAGCTGCCATTGCCCATAGGAATCACTTCTTTCATCGATTTCGTAGCGACATGTCGGACTGTAATAGACGTCTCTTTGCCTCTGCCCGTAACGAGTGTAAGCGTGTCCTCAACGAAGCTAAGTTAATATTTGCTGCTCGGATGAAGGAGCGTATTGCATCTTGCAAATTTGGCTCCAAAGATTATTGGCGGGTCTGCAAGAGTGTCCTGAACAATAGAAAACTCTCCATACCTCCTTTATTCAACCAGTTCGAGGTCTTGACCTCCTCTACCGACAAGGCTGAATGCTTTGCTCGGAAATTCTCATTTAATTCAACGCTCAACTCCACCGGTGTACCCATTCCAGACTTCCCTCCTAGAACGGAGGCCTTACTGAGCAGCTTACACATAGCCCCGTCCGTGGTACTGGGCATTATCTCCAATTTAGACCCCCACAAGGCTAGTGGTAGAGATGGCATACCAGCCATTGTCCTGAAGAAATGCGCGCCTGAGCTATCACCCGCCCTCTCTAAACTGTATAATTACTGCCTCAAGGAATCCTGATTTCCTGACTGCTGGAAGTCCTCATCCATTGTTCCTGTCCTTAAGAACTCTGGAGACCCCTCTGATCCCTCTAATTACCGTCCTATCAGTCTCCTACCCCTCTTCAGCAAAGTCTTCGAAGCCCTAATCAATGCCGAAGTAATTAATCACCTTACATATCATAATCTGCTCTCAGAAAAGCAATATGGTTTCCGCTACGCCCGATCCACAGCTGATGTGCTTACGACCATCACTGAAACCGTCTACCAAGCCCTTCAAAATAACGGTGAGGCTCGTGCCGTGGCCCTCGACATCTCCAAAGCATTCGATAGGGTTTGGCACGCCGGCCTTCTTCGTAAGCTCCAGGGGTATGGTGTTACTGGTCAACTGTTTGATTTGATACAATCATTTCTGTCAAACCGTGAATTGAAGGTCGTTCTCAACGGATTCTCCTCCAGTTCCTATCCCACGAACGCAGGTGTTCCCCAAGGCTCCATCCATGGCCTCACACTTTTCCTTATTTTCATCAATGACCTTCCCGACGCTATAGATTCCCAAGTTGGTATCTATGCTGACGACACCACAATTTACTCCTGCCTCCAAAACAAATCTAGTATCGGTGACACAACTAATCTGGCCGTGCGTCTCGAAATGGACCTCCAATCGGTTGTTAACTGGGGCAAGAATTGGTTGGTCAACTTTAACGCCACCAAGACTAAATTACTCTCCATTAACCACCATAGAGATCCTTCCCTGCCCCCCATTATAATGTCTGATAGTCAACTTCCTGAGAGCAATTCCCTGCGTCTGCTCGGTCTCACGCTGACTGCTGACCTGAGATGGAACAAATACATTGAGTCAATTGCTTCTTCCATCGCGAGGAAAGTTGGCTCTCTGTGCCGCGCCAGGAAATTTTTCTCCCCTGAATCTATACTTCAAATATAGAAAACAACCATTCGCCCATGCATGGAGTATTGCTGCCATATATGGGCTGGGGCACCTTCTGCTTACCTCGGAGTTCTTGACAAGATCCAGAGACGGTTATGTAATCTAATTGGCCCTGATCTGGCGTCTCGTCTGCAGTCACTCTCTCACAGACGCGCCGTCGCCTCTCTCTGTCTTTTCTACAAATACTTCCATGGTAACTGCTCTGACGATCTGCTTTCACTGGTTCCCAGACTCCATGAATTCAAAGGCCCTACGAAGCTGGCATCCCGCTCCCACCCTTACACCGTAGAAAGTCTCAAATGTAGCCGTCTCTTCTACTCCAATAGCTTCATACCTCGCACCTCTCGTCAGTGGAACACCCTCCTCAATTACTGTTTCCCTGAAAGCTATAATCTCCAACTATTCAAATGTAATGTCAAGCGACATCTCCAGTTACCTTGATCTACCCACTATCCTTCTCCTCATCCTTTCTTCTTTCACTCCTATCTGCTCTCGCTCCAAATCTTCCGCAACCCCATGCACCCTAGTGGCTCCACGCCTTGCTTGGGGTGTAATGCTTAAAATATATATATATATATATATATATATATATAGCTTCGGAAATAGGCACTTTTATTGCGCAGGAGGGTGTCGTCAGTGATGTAATTACTCAGGTCATTGGGTAGTTTCGGGCCTTACAACATCATACCATCCTCGCTGAGTCGACCCCGTCACAGCTGATCAGGCTCCGACGCACCCTCCTTCTGTACCACGCTATGCGACACTGATTTTTATAATTGTCTCAGCCGATTGTACTAGATACTAGCTGGATACACTTAGGGAAAGTCCATATCGCTCAGGTAAGTTGGGTTATTCAAAAAGTCAGAAGGAAGAAATTTATGTTAATTTGTTGCTAGTTTTTAAGATTATATATTAAAAACAGTGATAATAATATGCCCCATTCAGAATGACTGTAGGTTAACCGATTAAAATAAATGTACTTATAAAAATTTGAGTACAATAAACTACATCTATATGCGTTTATACAATTTTTCCGGTTTACAGTTGAAATGCTACTATTAAATTATCCCAAAACTTTTTTTTCTGTATCATAATTCGGTCTAAAATTATGTACAAGACAGTAATTCCCTAATCCCCTGAAAAAATGAGTTTTGCGAAAATTTAGAACCACGAAAAAAAAAAAAAAAAACATCGACGTGTGCGCATATAAACCTACACACACACACACACACATGCATATACAAATACACATATATATGTGATGTATATAATGTGTGTGTGCATGTGTGTGAATCTCCAAGCCTCTTCATAAAAAAATTCAAAGAGGCCATTTTATTAATAAAAGGACTGACCAAAATTAACGATAAAAAAAATGAAAATTACAACGATAACTTTCTTCGGAGGTAGACATTCACTCTTCTAGTCCTTTTCTTTTAACAAATAGGAATTTTTTTTCACCTGATGATGCACAGGCTGGACGAAACTAGTCGAGGAACCTAATTTAAATAATAAAAAAAGAATACGATACAACCCAATGTATTTGAATAATTTTTTGTCCCAAACACACACACAGACGCACACACGTACACACACAGCCTTAGGCGCGCACACAAACACACACACAGACACACACATACATGCATATATATATACATATATATACCTGTGTTAATAGCATAGATAAAACAATATAACGGTATAGCAACATTATATCAAGCAAATATATATCCAACAAAGACAACGTAAATGTTTCTAAAAAGAAATGGCACTGCCGAAAAAATATGAAGTGCCCCTTACACTGTTAATTTATGTCTGATAATATTGTATACTGAGCGAGCATACATTCTGGTAACGTTGGTAATTTTTACTGTGGTTCCACTAAATTCTTTGGAAATTTAGTTTTTACAATTATCGAATGAACGTACGAAATATAAAATACAAAAATAACACTTCTCCCTCCAAATATTTCAGGCAATTCACAATCAATCAACAGGCACATTATAACAAGAGCTAAATTTCATAAGGGGAAAGGAAATACATGTGACTTATGTCTTGTTTAAAATAGTGTTTATCTTAATACATTTAATTAACCCTAGCTTATTAAACAAGAGAAATGGTTTGAAGTTTACATGTAGGATTAAAAATAAATATCTGCTTACATAAGGTGATCCAGATTATATATTACAAGTAACAAGTAAACTCCCTTTAATAATAGAAAATAACATTCAAAACTCTAAAATAAAATATTAAAAAAATCCTTTATTTTTCTTTCTTTACACACACATACGAATAAAAATGTCTCTGTGTAAATCCCGTTTATTTGAAATGACAAATACATTTAAGTTTAAATTGCACAACTGTAATCTCTGTATAATATATAGCTACATCAACATTACGATAACCAAATATTTCACTTTTTTTAAATTTAAATTATGTAACGGCCTGTCTATACTCGTCAACTGAAGTGTTGTGCATGAAGCTCCGAGTCGTGCTATCGGTGAGTGATATATATGTATATATATATGTGTGTGTGTGTGTGTGTGTGTGTGCCTGTATATATATATATATCTATATATCTATCTATATATCTATCTATCTATATATCTATATATCTATATATATATATATATATATATATATATATATATATATATATATATATATATATATATATATATATATATATATATATATATATATATAAATATATATATATATATATGTATGTATGTATGTAAATTTATATAATCTGACATGTTTTATTTAATCGATTGAATAGTCGAGAAATCTATTCAGAAAAAAAAATATACGCACTTCGGTATTATTTTCACCTGCGTTCTCTAGAGGAAAACGCCATTGTAATATCCATAAAAAAATGACGTTTAAACAAATAACTTAAAAATACGTCAGATTTCATCCATTTTCTAGGATACGACACACTAGATATGCATATGTCGAGAATCAAGAAAGAGATGTGTTTAAATGCACGATTCTGCGAGAGTCTGATCCAAAGTTGGTTTCCCCTAGGGGACGCAGGTTCGAATCCTATCGGATGGCGCATAATTTTCTAAAAAGATTTCTCGAATATTCAGGCCGGTAGATGTAAATAAATAAATATAATGATTCTCAGATAAATAAAAACACAGTATCTACTCAATATGAGAATCTATTAACAATATTGTTTAAACAAAAATATTTTTGCAACACCAATATAACAACTTCTTGCTTATTCAGTAAATTTGCACTATTTGACATAACAATAATATTATCCATGTAACTATTTTTGTATCAATCCTATCTATATATGTATTGATCTATATATGTATCTATCTTTCCGCCTGTCAAGGTATATTATAACAACGCACTAATCTTAAAAATTGAAAATACTTGAACCATTTTTAATTTTATTCAATTTTAGGTGCTTTGTCTTTATAGTATAAATTACAATAAACTTTATGAGGAAATATTAAAAGAATTAGCCATACATTTTAAATTTATTATAAAAAAAACTCTATTATTTTCTTATAGTGTCGTATAAGGTCGTCTGCATTTAACAAGTCGGCGCGTTTGTAGACACACAAAATAAATATGAAATTGTTTTTACATTACTTGTGTCACTTAATTGTAATACGTACATCAATTTATGATTACTGAACAGAGTTTTTATTTGACAATATCATTGGACCACTACAATTTAATATCGACTTTTAAAATATTAGAACTTGATGAAGTATTGTAATTTTAAGTGTAAAATTATGGAAAAAATATTCAAGAATTCATTATTCATCCAATTGTTTTCCGTAATTCAATAGTGTTTATAATATTTTTGTTTTATTTATAAAAGCAATTAAAAGATTTTATAATTAAATAATGACTCAGTTTTATTGCATTTTAATTTTTCTATTCAAATATGTATGGCATGATGAAATATCTTTTAAATTCTCCGTGGGATTGTTTTTTTATATATAAATAATATAATCATTAAACCCTAACAAAATAATTTCTCCAAATTTCATAAATTTAAATATGTGTGGGTAGGGTGTAGAAAACATAAAACCTATTTTTATTAAAATTTTCTAAAAACGAAAACATTTCACAAATATTTTAAAACATTTGGGATTATTTCTTGGACGTTTCATTAAAATATAATAATTATCAGATTTTTGCAAGAAATTCAAAAATTAATGTTCCTAGGTTGAGGTCAGAAGAGCTATAATATTAACATAATTTCGAAGAATCAAAAGAGATTAAAAAATATATTCTACATAAAAAATTTTTTTTTTCTTAATAATAGCAAATATATTTTGTGATGTTTACTGTTAATTCGGACCAAAATATTAATTCACACCAAAAGAAAAATAATTTATATTTACCAAAATTTACATCAAATTGTCACAAATCGATGTCCTTCCATTGAACTCTGGTTGTGTTGACCTTTGTGAATGCCCGAAATGTGGACAACTCAGGTGTGCTATTCCCAAGTGTGGGGTCTATTTTTGCGACCACCTTGATAAACAACTGAAAAACAGACACACCATAAATTTTGCGTTAAGTAACTTTATATTATTTGGAATGAATTAACAAAAAAAGATCCAGATTTTGCAGATAAAATGTTTTTATTAAGTCTGAGGCGTTTTTCATTATATATGCTCATCTCTTTTGGAGGCAACTTTATATAAGTCCTTCATGCACAACACAGATTTTGCATATATATTTCATAGGCACATGCAATGCTCGACACCATGTGTGGTTAACAAATGTCTCTTCTTTTCTAATATAGATACATACCATTAGACTAATTAACGTTTATTTTTCTATACCAATGCGTTCAACATCGTAGATGGACCAAAGAAAATCACAGTTTTTGTTTTCAGAAGATCAGTTTAGCTTTAAACGCAGCCAATGGAATCAAGTAATATAGTCAGGATATGGGATATCAGGATACATCAGGATTGAAACCCTAACAAATTATCTTAGCAGAACAGTTATCAAGAGTGAAAAAAACAGCAGGAGAAAAAAAACAATCGAATCGTGCTCCCGTATATTATATGCGTTCGATTACATTAAAACAAAAGAGCATATTTGCTGAATAAAATCCCTATATTTGACCGAATCTACGTTCTTTCAGCATTCATCAGGACACAAAGAGAGTGAGGGTTGGGGAGAACATGAAGAGAGGAATACGAGTTTATTTCTACTGCTGCGAACACCTCGGAAGAAGATCACAGGCTTAAGTAAATTAAGTATTTCATTTCACTGTTGCTGTCAAAGTATTATGTCACAACTGACAGCTCGTATTTTATTACAGAATTTAAGATGATATTAACTACTCTATGCAGACATTGTCGTATTTCTTTACACAACGTGAAATAAATAAAAAATATATATATATTTCAGTTAACTGCAAATAGATCTCCCGGAAAAAAAAAAAAATTCTTCTTTTATGAGCCATGTTTTTATGAGGTAGGCCACCATTGCTCTCAAGAAACTTTTCTTTCAAAAAGTAATGTTTTATCGTTCGCCATTCATGTTTGTACATTCCTTCACATAGATTCAGGTCTTACAACCATATCACGATGAAACATTGGTTCCCGTAAGATTATCGAAGTAACCAACCTTGATACTGATACTTAGATGCATGACTGGGAATACCAAATGCTGTAAGCTTAGATGGGGTAATGCATAACGACTCGGAATTCGAAATTGGAAAACCGAGTTTCATTTCCCGTCGGGTTCGTTATATTTAATTACGTATATTTCTTAGAATGTAAAAATATTTACTGGATTAAATAACCTTCAAATGAAATGTTGATTAGCCGTAAAACGCAAATCAATCGAATCAAATCACAGTAACTCAGTACGCTAAACATTATTTCTATTACTCGCTTCCTTTTAATATGATCTATGGGTGTTAAATTCTGTAGAGATTATTTTCTCAGTATATGTCCAAGAAATTACCTTATTTCTGAATGATTTTTTTCGTTAATCCGTTATACTTCCAGTATTCAACATTCTTCACATGTTCATTATATTCTGAGTATCAATTACGTGAACCTGATTTTTCTGCTTTATTATTATATATATATATATATATATATATATATATATATATATATATATATATATGTGTGTGTGTGTGTGTGTGTGTGTGTGTGTGTATGTGTGAGTGAGCGCGTGCGCGTGCGTGCGCGAGTGCGGAGGCTCTCCAAAATTGTCTGTCATTTATCCCCTTCTTTTTTTATTCGAAAGAAATTTTCGTACGTCCTCAAATGATAATGAGTTTCTGGAAGAACATATTCTTTGTTCGCATGCATTTTCATACTTCGGTGTCATATTTTCTCTCTTCTGTTACTACATTGCACAGAAAGCTGAATTTTCGTACCTGCTACATTTTGATATATTTATACCAACAAAGGAGAGGAAGATGGAGAGAGCCATAGGTGCTAAAGTACTGATTCGACTGGTCACATAAATAATAATAAGAAGAAGAAGAAGAAGAAGATCAGAAGAAGATCAGGTCAAAGTCTTTTTTTGCACTGGATCAGTATTCCACCTTTTTAGAGTTAATCGCCTTTCCTTCATGGATTCTTTTTATATTTTAACCCCGAGTAAGGCATTAAAGCAACTAAGACGCAACAGGTTACTAAGTATTAGGGAACATGAGAAAAAAAGAGTATTAAGTTGGGAGAACAATAAAAGAACGGGGATTAAGAAAACCATAGACATTGAAGATAAAACTCGTTTGGAAAGCATGGAAACGGAAGAGATTTTGACAAGCGAGAAGTGCGAGAAAAGAAACATAGAAACTTACGATAAAATCTATCCAATTCAATAGTGAATTGATGCAACCTTGCCGCCAATTTATGACTGCGCTTAAATTCATTAAGTCTAGGTAACATAAAAGCAACTTCATCAGAACAATTTCCATGAATATATTCATAGAAAAACCACAGAGAAGATACCTGAATGATGCCAGATGAGGACGAATAACAATGCTTCTTTGTATTTTTCACGAATCTTTAAATATGTAGCAGGAACACCAGACCAGATGTGGCAGCAGTATCAAAAGCAAGGACGAATAGTTGACTTATAAATATGTAAGATAGATTCTAAGGAGAAACATTGTCTACAACGTCACAGGCGCCAGCCTTCATAGCAAAAACAATAACAATTGATTCAATATAATATCCCCAAGTCTTGTTAGCGAAAATTGTTAATCAGAGAAGACGCAAATAAATCACTCTCATGAAGATTAGCATCAGCCATGATGATGAAAGGTAAAATTGGTTCTCTTAAAGGAGAGCTGTTTCGTTTTGAAGGCGTTAGAATTGACAAGACGTACATTGCCTTAGTTAACAAACAAAGTAGATAATTTTCTTCGATCAGTTTCAAATTTGACTTTATCAGATTAACTATTAAGAGAAAAATAGATGGCTTTGTCATTAACATAGGTACGGATTTCGAACTGATTTCACTAAGAAAGTTGATGATGGAAATTAGGAAAACGTGGCTCCAAGTAGAGTTCCCTGGTGCACGCCTGCATTAATGCAAAAAGATCCAGAAAAGTAGCCGTTCAAGTCCACTTTCATTTCTTGATTCGATAAGAAAGA
The DNA here is from genome assembly GCA_903632075.3 of Acanthosepion pharaonis. Taxonomy (NCBI): domain Eukaryota; kingdom Metazoa; phylum Mollusca; class Cephalopoda; order Sepiida; family Sepiidae; genus Acanthosepion; species Acanthosepion pharaonis. The sequence continues at coordinate 4,335,881 of CAHIKZ030005567.1, forward strand.
CAGAATTAGTTTAAAAATTCGTTCAGATATACAATATATTTTCCACTTGGGAAGAAGCCTAGTATGCTTAACTCTGTCAAATGCCTTCGAAATATCCAAAGCCTCAACCTAAGTATCATCATTCGTATCCATAGCTTCTTTTCAGCAATAATTGCTAATACACCAGCAGTTGACCAAGAGAAGCGAAAGTCATATTAATTATTTAAAAAGTGACCTGCGAAGAGAGATGCATAACCAAATATAAGTGATTGGAGACGTTGCAAAAATGTAGACGGCTCATTGATCGATAATTAAAAAGATCAGATGGTTCGCATGACTTCAGTAACTACAGAAAAGTATTTTCAAGCAGAAGGAAGCAGCAAGGCACTTATTGTACAGTTTAGAGAGAACAGGAGCCAGTTCAATTTGCAGGGATCCCATCGTGTCTCAGATGATTTGATGGGATCTAGTGTTGAGATGATAATAGCCAGGGACGGAATTATAGGGATAATACTCAATAGGGATTCAGTTCTAAATGGAAAGTCAGGCAAAGATACCCAGTCGTGTCAAGAGAAGAATTAGAGGAGCCAAAGTTCTGCTTTATTAACAGAATTTAATAATTAAATTGAGTGAAAAGAGAAAGGATAGAAGACTTATCCTTATGTAGGACATTATCAAAGAGTCGACATAATCACAAGAGCCGCACATGTTAGAAACTCCGGAGTGTCTCATTATATCTGCAAAAAAGACATTGCCAGTTTGGGGACACTTTTACTATTGTTACGAGAAATCACTAACAGGCTCCTGTTGTGGTCGGAACTATCACGCAGAAACACGTGGATGTGGTGATCCAGTCGGCTATAGCGGCAGAACTGGCGGGTGTTAAGCAAGAAGGAGATTGTGGTTTCAGTTGTTATTTCCTAGAAGGAACAAATTCATCGATGGTGGGTTTGTCACACGAAGAATCACCCGTAGCACAATTCTCAATAGGTAGGGTATGAATTTCAATCCAAGAGTAATCTCGAAATGAATCCCATTCAGTACGCTTGGGAAAGGTATGAATCCTCTTCTTCCCCTCTTAACTATGGGTAAATAGCAGGACATACCAGGTTCTGTAGACTCCGATGGCATCTAGTCTACCGCAGAAAGAAATGGCAACCTACTGCGGGAACAAAATTTACCTCTTTTGTCATGTATCGAAAGATATATGATCGCCTACGCGCGTATCACGCATGGCATTTTAATAAGTAATACGCTAGTAGTAATAAGATGTCTTGTGAATAGGAAGTACCGTTAAATAAATACCTACAGAAAATACTGCTTGAGTTCTGATGCCGACAAGCGCTAGTACTGGAGGTAAGGAAAAAGTTGAGTAAAGAAACATTGTGATCAGATTTATTATGAAAACGATTAGGGAAATCCACCGTTCGACTAAGAGACTGAGAGCAATAAAAAAATTAAAGTCCTTATAATTGCTACAAAAGTAATCTTAGAACCCTTAATCTGACTGACGTGATGAGCATTAAAATCACCAAAAACAAAAATGTTCGCAGATGGATGTAGAATGGGAGAGAACCATTTGTTACAGAATGCGAAGTCCAGACCAGAATGCGAAGTCCAGACCAGAATGGTCAGCGATTGGCCGGGGGTGGTATTCTGACAGTGATGAATTGCCTTTGTCTCTTTTAGGATGTAAGTCGAAAACGGCGCGAAATCGGAATAGGTCCGCAAAAATCGACGATCCGTCTACCACACCCAGGTCAGCGACTGGCAAAGACAAACCTCAGAGGAATGCTGAGCCAACGTATGACATGTGCTCCCGTGACGTCATTCCTCCCGCCCCTCTTAGAATCCAAGATCCTACATCGATCTCTTCAAAAAACGAATAAGAAAAAGAAATGGTCTTTTCGTTGATATAATGTAGCATGGAGACCCAGAGACGATACAGAACGCAACACATTTCTATATTTTCAGAGATGTTGTCTAATATATTTTTAATATTATATTGTTGAAGTGTTATTTCAATTTCCTTTCTACAGTCTAGTTTTCTTCCGGTTACCTCTGTTAGTAAGTTCTTGCTAGATTGACTGGTTCTCTTAGAAGCGCCTCGCTATATAGGTTAAATAAATGCAGTGTAAATTGAATATTTGAGGTGTTACTTTTTTTTTTAAATATAGATAGGTAAATCAATTTTTGATCATTGTGATTGTTCAGCGGCTGGCAAATTAGACTCGTGTCATATCTAGCAAAGACATAGATGTTTTTGGTTATTGTATTGATAATTTGATGATTTTTCTTAAGTCCAATCGATACTTCATTGTGACTGACATTTTCACACCTCAGGAGATATTCATATCATTTATCATTATTGCTTTCTTAACCTCTCTGTCGGCCACTGGGGAGATCAAGGGAAATAAGTGATGAAAGGAAATCGATTCTTTATATCATTTTGTATAGTGTCAATAATGATGGATACATACATATATATTCATATTCAACAACATTACTTTGCCTATTACGTCAATATGTTAAATTTAATATTTTATATAATTTATATTATTTGTTTTGTAGATTTTTTTGTTCTAAATTTAAGTATTTGATTAATGATATAATGTATTGATGAGATATTTAGGTAGAGTATTTTGAATTTGATTTGTGTATGAACTTGGAAATGAGCTCGGGTACTTTTTAAAGAGTTTTCATGCCCTGGAAAGGGAATCGTCGTCATTATAGTTTCCAAATAAATACAATTTTGGTTACTTTTTATTATATTGTTCTTATTTCCGGTTTTCTTTTAGTATATTTTTGTTTGCGTTATTTTTTTAATTCCCATATAAGTTTTGATAGAGCGGTTCTGTTTGAATAAAATTATTGTAAAATAGCATATTGTTTAAGTGGATTCTCTGTCTTCAGGAGACTTCCATTAATCACTTCTTATCTTAGCTCTATATACAGAACAAGAAAAGTAGTTGCACATGGTCTGCATATCGCATGAGTTTTGTAACTATCATTTTACAGTGTTGATTGGAACTGGGCTTAATTCCTTTGTATTCACTCAGTAAGGAGAAAGTTTCACTCAGATAAATTAGTCCCATGTAGTGTTGCTTAGTGGACCAGAATATGTGCAAGATGCTTTCCCATCTACAATCTTAAACTCTTCAAATCTATTGTTAACTGTAATATTTTTATATATATATATATATATATATATATATATATATATATATATATATATATATATATATATATATATATATATATATATATAATTATGTATTTAAAAATATGATTCTAACACGCTACATAAGAGTTCTCATCTTTCAAAACAAGAGGCTAGTTCTTTCCTATTTTCTATATACACACACACACACACACACACACACACACACACATATATATATATATATATATATATATATATATATATATATCCTCATAAACAGATCCAATTAAATTTACTGCTAGTAAACAAATCCTCCAGTAACGCTCTCCTTTGAAACCGGTTGATCTTGTATATAGCCTCGTATTTTCTATATCTGATACTGATCACGCTTTCGGTCTGTACTTATGAGTGGTAGCTTTAGAATCCCAGATATTGTAAGGATGGATGTGCGGGTGGTTGAATGGATAATCACTCTGAACTGTAAATCGGAGAGCCCAGGTCTAATTCCGTTTGGGTTGGTTACACGCAAATATCCTAGGGAGAGGTATGTATCCCCTTCTTCTCCCATCAGCTATGGGCTAATCAGTAAAGCATTACTAAAAACAGTCGTCCAATCTAAGTATATTTTCAGGATTGAATAACATGTGAAGCCGTAGAAAATGAATGAATGATTCAATCAATCAGTATTCTATTCATGTAAATATAATAATTGTAAAACGATATAATTATAAACAGGTCTCGTAATCAATTAAATGAATTCTGATTAATTTACCTGCTATGTCTACCAAGGAGAATCTCCCAATTCAATCGCTATTCCAATTTATAGTCGCTTATTCTAAAAGAAATACTTCCATGTGGATGCTTCCTGACAAATGCGAACTCCATTCAACGCTTATCTATTCTCCTTATACTAATAATCTTCACTTTGCTCTATGTATTCTTTCATTCATATGACAAAATTTATTCAGTACTCCTCTACCTTGATTCTAGTGTTGCGTTAACATTAGAAAAAGACACATTTTAATGATATGTAAAATTTCAATATCAAATCCCCTTTAAAAACAACATTACGTCACAATATCATCACATTTACAAATGAAAATTAATAAAAAAATATTGTCTTAAAAATAATGAGATGAAAAACACATCTTTTGTAAAATCAGGAACATGAAACAAAAAAAGAAGAAATAAAACTACGGAATCAAAAAAGAGAAATCAAAATCAATAATATTGAGAAGGACCTAACCAACATAATCAGACAGATATATTTCCATTAAATGTGAGATGAATTCCAAAGTAAACTAAAATAAGAGATAAAAACAGAAAAGAAATATCAACACACGTCTTCCTCCCCGCTGATCTAGAAATATATATAGGCTAAAACCCCAAGAACCCAGCAAGATACTTAAAGAAAACATCCAGGCAAGTACCCAAAAGAATAGACCAGGAAATTAATTTCGAAGCCCAAAAAAACTCAAACTACGTAATCATATAAACTGCCAGGCAAAACAGTGAGCATCACATTAAAAGACGCCAGTATAAACTACAGAAGTAAACCAACGTGCCGATTAACAAAATTAACAAAAAACGAAGTTAGTCTGAAAGAAGAAAAACCTAAGGCATAATTCAATGCAAATACCACGACTAGTAACATAAAAAACATAAAAAAATACCACGACTAGTAAAATAAAAATATGTATAAAATACTTTTAACAAAATTGATATTTAAGTTGCGTATCTATATTTCATTGAGTCTCTATTGGATAAGTGCCTCTCCATAGCAAACGAATACATAAAAGTCACAAATAGCATATTTATAAAGAGAAAGAGATAATGTATAAAGTAACCACAATTGGGATATATGTGTCATATGTTATCAAGGATGAATAAAAATAAATAAATCATATGCATTTTTAAGACATCGGGTTAATAATCCGCAGAAACTGCAACTGAAAAAAAATTTGAATTTCAAAGAATTATGATTCAAAATTGATATTAAAACAGATCTAAAAGATGTAGACATCTTACATATAATTTTAACCTACATAGTGGTAAGTACCAACGACCCAGAAAAACAAATGGCAACCTACTTTCCTAGTAAACTTTTTGGATAAATTGGACGAGGTATAATAAAACAAAAAAATATTTTTCTACCAACTTGAGATTATCTGACAACTTTTCTAGTGATAAATTCTTGAACAGTCAAGAAAAGAAAAAACAAAATGAAACAGATAATCTTAGATAAAACAAGGAATATAATATTGCACGCTAATTCAATAACTTCTTCTATGTGGCGTGTCTATTCTGGACATTGACGAACGTGGCTCTCTACAATTTCCTATCCTTTGTAGCTCTTAATAAATGTTGCCTTCACTAAAGTTGAAAAGAACTTGATAAAACGTGACAAGTAGTCGTAAGAAATTAACAGACAATAAGTAATTTAATCAAAACAACGAAAATAATAATAACATTGATGCAGATTCTTATATATTAAGCAACAAAAAATCATAAGAAATGCGTAAGTTAGACATCTACCCATTTAATTAATTAATAATAATATTGAGCCTACAAAAACAATACCTAGGTCATATTCATGTAATCTGAATAGTTCTAACCATCATTTCAACGGATTAAATAATACAGCTATGATAGAGAAATTAAGTCATAAAGGTGAAAAATGTATTGCAAGTGACCTAAATTCAGAATCAAAAAACAGAATATGGAGAGAGGATGATTCTCTCTTCTTATTCCTTTTCGATGGGTATCGGCGACGGAGATGGTTGTGAAGGCCCAGTCTACTCCGGAAGATACGTGTCACCGAGGAGTGTGAGGGGTTGACACGGCTGGGCGAGTCGAGCTTTTCTGACAGCATGTCGCAAGTCCTCTTCATATTGACAGTTGGACTTAGAATATATATATATATATATATATATATATATATATATATATATATATATATATACATACATACACACATACATATATATATATATATATATATATATATATATATATATATATATATATGAGTGCATATATCAAAATGACAGATATATGAGAGTTTCTATACACATATTCAATACGTGTGTGTAAGTCACCGATCATAAAAGTCTCTCCTGTTTGCTAAGCACTTCACTGGCTAATAAGCGTAATGCTGGAATTTCTGTGCAGTACGATTCTGTGCAGTACGATGGAAAGCGCAGAATTTGCTTTTGTAATTTGTAACGTAGATTTCAGATATGAAGTTTATGACACTATTGCTTGACTCACTTTATCCCAATTTCTACCCATTTTAAAGTATCAAGCCATGTCGTTAGATATTGAATTGTGATTTCAATGTTCAGGTGATTGCATTGTTTTACATGTTTGCAGAATGAAATTTCTTTCATCGTAACTATTCAGACAGGGTTTTTAACTTTGCATACATAATTAGAAATTGAATATCTACATTTCGCAGAGATTCATTTATATATAATCCCAAAATTAATCCAATCCAGCTAATCACAGAAGTTAATTGAAGACGCTAAAATGTGTATTAAATACGGTGATTTATTAGCTTTAAAATTTAATATCCAAAATCTGATTATGTAATTGCTGGTGAAAAGTTTTCATTCTGTCAGCAGAGATGTCCGGGATAATGGATAAGTTTTGATAAATTATTCAGCTGATATTTTGAGAGAGATTATTAAGAATTATTAATGTTGCAAGTACTGCCAGAGAAGGTAGTGAATGGAAACGAGAAACAACGACTAAACTTCAATTGTCAGAAGACAAATGGCATGGTTCCTAGCCAAAGGAACCGAAGCCAAGCAAATACATAAAAATTAAGGAAAACAAACGAAAGGTTACTTAACTGTGATAAATATCGGTCCTCTTATATGGCAGGGAATGCTGAGCAATATCCTCACAGATGAAGAAGAAACTTGAAGCAGAATAAATGTTTCTTTTTCTCAACAAAATTTGCTAACAATGCCAAGAACGGGACATTTATGCAACATTAGAGAAAATGGAAATATTTATAATTAACATCAGAACGAGAGATATGATATTTCTAGAGCAAGTGATTATGAAATATTGCTTGGAAAATTTGAGAACATATTCAAGGCAAGAGAATATAAGGAAATCGGTACATAATCTACCTAGCGAGCTTACATATTAATGGATAACGTAAATACTTTTAGGAGAGATAAAAATTTCAAAATTTACTAAGAGCTTCAAAGAACAGAAAATTTTGGAGAGCCATGATCGCCAACGCCCCGAAATGACGTGGCAGATAGAACTAGACATGCATGCAACAGTAAAGAAAATGGGGAAAAAAAACTTATAATTAGCATCAGAAAGGGAGATATGAAAATTCTAGTGCACGTGATGATGAAAGACTGCTTTGAAAATTTGCCACGCACAGGACATATTGAAGTCAAGAGAGACAAAGGAAATCAGTACATAACCTGATTAGATGTAAATGTATGACGTAAAGACGTTTAGGAGAGTTACAAAGTAAAAAATGTGCTAAGTTCTTCAAAGCATAGGAAATTGTGGAGAACCATAATCGCCAACGCTCTGAAATACGTAGCAGATAGAAGAAGGACAAGAATATAGAGAAAAAGAATAATCTTAGGTTTTCAGGCGATCATGAATATATTTTAGTTAGACTTCATAAGTTTAACTTCAACTGCCATTAATGTTTACGCGGAAGTTTACGCATATTATCATACAGGTAATCATACATATTATTTTCAATATATTTTGATATGTGTGCGTTGCACCTAAAATAGTTAACTCATATTGAGGTTATGAGTTTGCCTCTTTGCATAGTTTTCCCAAGTTTGAGGTTACTAAGCAGCCGTTGATATCTAATCCCAAAGGCTAAAAGTGCTATTTTGCCTGCTAAATAATCGTGATATTTGACCAAAAATGATTGTGAGGGAATATTTTCTTACTATATTTTCTTTTCTCGATTTTTCACCATTTTTACACTTAAAGGTTATTCGTGAGACCTAGTGACTGCTTTTGTAGAGGCTTGCTTGTTTGACATGTATATAGAGTCGGTCATATATCTTAAAAGTTTTCCTGAAAGCAAACGTATTTTGCTTTTTTCATCAATAGCGTCTGACAGCATTTTTGCAAAAAAAAAAAAAATTGAATATCGTGGCAAATCCGCGTCGGAAGAAAACTTTGCAAAAAATTCGTTTTCTATTTTTCCTCTTCCACGAATATAAAATATATATATATATATATATATATATATATATATATATATATATATATATATATATATATATGTGTGTGTGTGTGTGTGCGTGTTCAATAAAACATGTTTGAATATATATGTTAGTGAAAATGTGCAGAGAACATAATTATATGAGGAAATGAATTATGCTAATCAATATCATACATTCGTGTAGGAGTTCATACATTCCTTTTATAGAAATGTATGTAGTGTGCGTAAATGTAGAGCATATTATTAGAACTTCCGTATATTTGCCCCTGAGTGTACGTTTTTTCTGAGCAAGTTTAAATATATTTTGCTTAATAAACAAGATCAAACCATCTCTATTCCTTCTGTAAATAAATACGTACAGTGGCTGAGGGAATCACGAAATAAATATGTAATGAAATTTTACATTCTTCAAAGACAAAAATAAAGAGACTTAAAGTTTGTGAAAAATATATATATATGCATATATATATATATATATATATATATATATATATATATATATATATATATATATATATATTTGAATTTGCAATATATTTCACTGTGTATCACTAAAGAAACACGATACCTAAGTTTGAAAATGAAATTTTAACAACGAAAAATTAATTCTTAAATCTTTTATTTCATTCTAAATTTGAATTTCTTCTTTCTATGTACCGTGTCCTTTCAGGGCGTAGGCGATCATGGCTCCCCACCACCCTTCATCCCTTGTAGCTCTCAACAAGTTACTTTCCTCTGCCACCTACCCCGTTTTTGTCATCCACTTACTTAAGGCCTCTTGGTGGGTCATGCGTTGTTTTCCCTTATCTCTCTTTCCCTCTATTCCACCCGTGAGTATCAGATTCTCCAGGCCCTCTTTCCTCATTATGTGCCCGAAAAACTTCAGCTGCTTCTTTCTGGTATTAATCATAAGCCTCCTCCTTTTTGCATCCTCTCTAAGACCTCATCGTTGGTCACATGTTCGGTCCATGATATTCTCAGCATCCTTCTGTAGAACCACATAACTTCAAATGAATAGATAAAATTTACTATTTCCAATAAGTAAAATACTTTGCTGCATTTCAAAACTATTTTAAATTGACTGGAAAAAAAATTTAATCGTTAAATATCTTTGAATTTAGCGCCTCTTTCCGACATTAGTCAGCACAATGTAATTCTTTTTATTAAAAATATTTCGAAAATTAAATATACATTGCTGAATCTTTATTTGAGGAATATTAATATGATTTGAAATAAATATCATTTAAAATATTGCAGAAATGCATTTGTTAAACAAATGAAGGTGTAGATTGACTAGATATTGACAGATTAACAGCCTCAGTTTAATCTAAATTTTTCTACGGACAATATATTTGTAAAAATTACTTGAGGAATATAACTTAACACTTTTTCACATATAATATTTAACTACTACGGTAGTCTTAAAGTTTTAGGAGAACATTATCCCTAATGTAATGTTATTTTGAATTTTAAGGAATTTAACATTAAATTGACTATAGTTACCGTTTTTATTTTCTGATAATATCGTGTACAGACGTCAGTAGTTACAAAAATCTGCACTTCTATACACATAAAAAATCCAAAAATATTCTTTTAAATACTGGTGTTCGCTGAATTGTTGTAAGCATTTTCATTTATGATTAATAAATATAGTTTGTACGTAACATCTATATCACCTCACCGTTAAAGATTATTAAAATATTTTAAAAAATGAAAAACTTTACAAATTATTGTAATATATTTTTTTAAAATATTAAAAATACATTATTCATCAATTACTTTTAGACTTAAGCTTTAATAATTCAATAATCCCTTACTTTTAATGTTTTTATTCTAATATACAGTGTAGATTTTCTGTAACTGGGGTCCTATTTTACAAAACAAATGCTGTTTTAAATTTCCAAGGATTTCTGTGTATAACTGGTATAAACATTAAGCCGTAGAAAATGATTTTTCATAAAATTAAATAATTGGAGATTTAACTGATGTAAAAAAAATAGTTTCCTAAAATTTTCTAAATAAGAAATTATACTAAATTAATTTAATTCATTTGTGAATAACTCCTACAATTATTTCATATATTGAAAATTTTCCAATACAATGTGATATTTCCCGCATAAGGACGCTAAATGTTCCCAATATAATTTATGCGCCCAAATACTTACGCAAAATTATAAAAATAAAAAAAATGAATCAATATTTCGAACTTTCTAAAAAGGATTAAGAAAATTGAATAATTAAAAAATCATTTGGTATTTCTTCCTAATAATGACATAGATTTTGGCAATAAACTTGGTTTTATTAAGTTTATGAATGTTTATCATCCAAGCTGCGCATTTTCTAGAGAAACTTTGTCGGTATCTATAAATAATTTAATTCCTTGAAGTAATATATCACTTGACCTTGCCACCACTTCATGAATCTATACTTCCATCTTTATGAAAAGGATTGCGAAACGCTCCTCCAGTTAGTAATTCCTGATCACAACTGTATTTGATAAGAAAAAGCATAAAATCTAATGAATTGATGAAAATTAGCTACTTCTGATACATTCATCTGATTAAATAACTATTTACACAAATTGAACACGCATTCACTTAGAAGCATCAGTCATATTTTTGTCTTATATTGCTACTGAGGAATTTCATTATTTTCAATGATATTCTGCATTGAACAAATATGTAGCATGTTGAACAATATATATATATATATATATATTATATATATATATATATATATATATATATATATATATATATATATATATATATATAATCATTATCACCCTAAACAAATCAGAAAATTCACTAAAATTGAAAGGGTTACAGGGTGTGGAGGAAGTAGCAACAGAAACATTAGTAATGAGCGGAAATATAAAAAAAATAAATTAACAGGACGGTGGATAGCGATTGAGATTGCATTTAAATTTTTGAAGATTAAAGTTGGCTGGATTGCATGGAACCGGAAATGAGTTCCACAAGGGAGAAATACGAGAAAAGAAACTGTTAGCGTCGAAAATACGGCTACATCTAGCCATCTCTACTGTAAACTGATAGGACACGTCACCAGTTTAGTACTATACTTAAATTCACAGAGTCTACTAAAGATAGCGTTGAGCTCATCTCAACAATTACCATGTTGCAAGTACAATATATATATATATATATATATATATATATATATATATATATATATATATATTTCTTAAAGATGAACATTGTGAAATTCAAACCTTCATTTCTATTTGTCATTTCTTGACTTGGCCTTTTGTATCATTCCACAACTTCTTATCCTTTGTATTGTAAGCATCTCACCTATCTAACTTTACTATCCATCCTAGCCCCGTTCTACAAATCATTTAAACAAGCTCGTGAGTCAGGTTTGTCGCTATTTTCCTCTGTCAATTTTCCTTGAATATTTCTTGTGGGTGGCAAATTAACGAAACACTATTTCCTCCATTGGTGTTGCCGAAATTTCAACTGTCGCTTTCTGAGGACAATCACAATTTTCCTGTCGTTCCAATTTAAAACGTTGCTCACATGTTCTCTCCATGGTACCTTTAGATAAAAAATATTGAAACAAATTCATTAAAACATAGAAAACATCTGGAAATCTTCTTTTTTTTTTTTCGCCTAGACATTTATAAATGGATTGCGGAAGCAAAATTTGATTTTTTTTTCATTTACTTTCAAATCGTCACATTTATATGTATAGGGATATTTATTGCAGTGCTGTTTGAAATAAATATTCCAAAACACATTTTGAGGAACGAATGAATTACCAATACTTCATTAGTTTAACGGCACGAACCGTTGACTGTAGACAAGTGCTTTTTATATATATATATATATATATATATATATATATATATATATATATATATATATATATATATAGATAGATAGAGAGAGAGAGAGAGAGAGAGAGAGCGAGAGAGACAGACAGACAGATACATAAATAAATATTTTCAGGTAGAATATACCTGAGAGGAGAGAAAATCAATAAAAAGTGACAAGTGGAAAAACTATACTTAGCCGAAGTGTTTCGACCTCGGAAAGATTTTAAGATAATCAAGGATTTATTATGCTGCACATCGTTGGTTTATCAAGGTTTATAATTAGACAATGTTCATGAATTTTCATCAGGTTGTTGAAAGTTCAGTGAAACAATGTAACTGACACAGAGTGTCATAACTCAATGTCTGTTAAAATGCCAGTGAGTAAAGTTCAATATTTATTTAAAAAAAAAAGAATATTTCCGCAGCTCTTCAGTGAGGCGAGACATCCGGTTGCCTCTAGCTAGGATGGAAACCCGACTGAATTGGTGTCAATCAGATATTCTACCAATATCGCACGGCAGGGATGAATGCGAATTTTAGCGTATTTATTTTTAGATAAACACACACAGTGACCGACGGTGACTCAATTCGCTTTTTTGCCGAAGAGTCTCGCTATATCAGCTATAATAGTCACTGTTTACAAACCCACACCTCTTCCCCAGATAGCTCAACTGAAATTAATTTTTCAGGAGCCAATATACATATGTATCTTGTTTGATAATTAGCATGTATAATTCCAAAGAATATAATTCCAATGTTTTACTTGAAGTCAAGTTCATTACGTTGGTTTAGTAACACATCGGTGTTTTTATATTTCATTATATATATATATATATATATATATATATATATATATATATATATATATATATGTATGTATGTATATATATATATATATATATGTGTGTGTGTGTGATACATACATACATAATTACATACACAAATATGAACATATATAGATAGACGCATAGATTGATACAGAGATACATACATAGATTTATTGCTATGTTAAATAGTGCCAATAATAAGCACGAGTTTATTTTACGGTTTTACGGTTGTTGCAAAAAGACAATGTCCCTTTGTTACTCAGCCTAAAAGAAAGACAAGCTTGTAAAACGTGCAACCATCCATATATATGGCTATAGATGCAAACATTTTTCTTCTTCATGACAGTGCGTAAAATTTTAACATCATTTTAAATTGCTCAAATAATCTTTAAGTCATATTTTGAACAAATTGATAATTAAATTATTAAATTAAAGTTTCGAGTGATTATGACTTAGTCGGGAGTTTCATTCGTTTAGGGATTAGAAAATATATGATTTTTATTGCATTAACTCCAAATCTTGGATTATAAGGAATTCTTAGAGGCATACTTCTGAAACTAAAGCTTTTCTGATATGAAATGATTTATTAAATTATCGGTTTTTCCCATTTACGTTTTTGGCCTCTATACGACATCCTAAGTTGACGAATATGTTACGAATTAAAAATCTGTGAATACGTGTGTGAATTTTGAGAATAATTTTGATGTGAATATATGGCTGCTCTTGTGGGCAAGGAACCGCAATTTTGGGCGCAAGACATGATATTTTGTGTCTTTTGTGTCTCGTCTGAGACTTAAATGTTGGCTTAGTTATCATTTTCTATCGGTGAGCTATATTGCGCCATTTGTACCGTTGGTGGTGTGCTATTACGCTCACTTCCCATTTAAGGAAGTTGTCCTTCTACATATTCCCTTTGCGACCTTTTCAAATTCCCTGCTCCATTTCTTGGTAACGCAACTAACGTGATATTCTGGCAGGATGTGTGTGTGTGTGTGTTTGTGTGTGTGTGTGTGTGTGTGTGTGTGTGTGTGTAACGAATTCACGGCCGCAATTTTCGACGGATTTGCACCAAAATTGACATGCACATGCTCCAAGTAAGCGGTAAAGCTAAGGCTGACGTTGCATTTCCCAACTCCCATCGATAGTGGAAATAATCGATTTTTCATACCTCTACGGCAGTTTTCATGTAGTTTGTGGCCATTTTCTACTGGCCAGAGTGAGAGCCTATAGCTGGCTGCCACGAATAGGCAGGAAGATTCTATTGGCCAGCGTTAGAGCCAATAGCTTACTGACACAAATGTTAACTAGCATGCAAATAAATCGATAGCTGCATTTGTCACAAGTGGGAAAAATCTAAATCTTCATGGCACTTTACTCCAGTTGGCTCATTCGCTTGCTTAAACTCAACGTTGATTCTGATTCCGCACAACTGGATTGGGTGTGAAAATGTATTTGTTGTTAACATTCTTTTTTCATTCGGTTTTTCCAGTTACGAGTCCTTTTTTAAAGCTGAGTTTTGTGTTCATTTTGTTTAGTTCTTTTTTCGTAACAGATTTAATGTTTAGTTTAGAGCTTAGAAAAAATTCGCAGTGTGGGATAGGCAAGAAGTAAGGCATGTAGCAACATCAGCACGGCAAAGGACACTCCTTTAAAGGCAAGGAAGGGCAAACATATTTTAAGTCAAGTTATAGCGATTGCTGCATGAGTCGTACGATTTTTTAATCAAGCACGGGCAACGCCGGGCCATGCTGCTAGTATTTATATAAATGGAAACTCCTTATTGTGGAGTACTATAATTTTCCGAATTAGCAAATTCTGTGATTGGATAAAGGAAGAAAAATTAAAATAATATTATAAAATAGTCAAATAAATTTTTTTTTTTCTCGCAACATTTCGATATATTTCTATGTGTTTAAACAGTACATAATATTAAATACCCATTATTTAAAGTAATAGCGAATAAATCCAACATCATAAAGATTCCGCTACATGCCTATCTCGTATATAGGGCGATACTTAAAAAAAACTTTTGAAGGAATTTTAACACCTCCGGAAAAAAAATTGCCCGTACATGTATAGTATATTACAGCTGGGATCAAATAACGTTCAAGATGTGGCGAACGGGTGGAGTGAAGGAGAATCAAATAGGTTAGGATTGCGCACACAAGATTTGATGGAGACCAATCTTCAGTGAACCTATAGCCAGTCTCTCTGTCCAGATCAAGAACCAGACCGGTTTTATAACCTTTGGACACCCACGCAGCTTCATTTGGTTAGCCTTCTTCTTATATGTCGACTACGAAAGTTCGTACGCCCACACCTCTTCCCGCATACGATCACGCAAGCTCGTATCTCCTTTTGCTCAGAACACCTAAGCACCCTGTGTATTCAAGGCTCTGGACACCTGTGTGTCCTGTTTATTTGATCCCGGGATGCATTTCCTGTTTATGCTATTACTAATTCCGATTTTCGCTTACACATAGATGCAGCGGAAGTAAGGTTAAAGGTCTTTCCTCAACCGCTATCCGACAAATGGTTGATAAGCCGTAAAATACAAATAAATCACTTAATCAAATTTATTTACTGAATGCTGAAAATTGAATATTTATTAGGCATGTGCCGATGAATAATTCCATTTCAGGAAAGCAAACATCTCGATTTTATCCTTTGTTTGGAGAACTCAAATAAATTTGAAAATCCGTTCCGCAAAAGATGCTGTTGTGACAGAAGTGAAGAAATGATTTCAGTCAGCACTTTCAAGCAAGCACCGGTAGCACATATACATCAGTCTCAATTGTATCGACATGAAAATAGGCATATTTACCTATGCATTCATGCATATCCGGTATTTTTTTTATTTCTTTAAAGTAACACAGATTACTCTATTTTCACTAGGTTTAATATATAGTTATTTTTCAAGCGTAGCTTACATGTGGCACAAGGCCGAAAGTAGGGGGATCCCAGTGAGCCTCAAACGTACTACTCAGTCGAAATTGTTCTAACGAGATAGGTTTGCTACCAATTACACCGCGTCGAGGTGCCTAAAAGGTTTACTATATATATATATATATATATATATATATATATGTGTGTATACATTCAATCATCCGGGTAAGTATGATATGTGAATCACGCTTGGGCTATCTTGTCTCTTTCGATTCAACACAATCTAGGTTGAAATTTTCCCCACAGTAGGCTACTGTTTCTTTCTGCGGTAGACTGGTTGCCAATGAATGATATATAACCAAGTCTGTCTTGATATTTAACCCATAGTTGGAGGGAGGAGATATAGATCAATGTGTAAGTGAATGCAAGGAACCGGACTGGAATTCGAACTCAACTCCCCGATTTCTCATTTGTCGCCGATATGCATTGCATCTACACCGTAGATATTTGGATTTCATTGGTACCCAATAAAATACAATTCTCTGTAGCACTTGTTTAATCTCTGACACCTTATAATAACATTCTTCTGGAGATATATTGCAAAAAGACATGAAATGTCTTAAAAATGTGATGTAATGCAATGTCTCGTACGGCGAGAAAGCGCAGGTGTCTCGCCTGGGAATGACAGAGGAAATGACAGCAGAAAGAGCAGGAATTTATGGTGTCACCTCGCGCGACGAGCATGTGCAGGTGTGTGAAGAATTGACCTAGTCAAATACCTCGAGGTTTTCCTGTTCCGATCGGAAAAACGTAGGTGTTATCCGAAAATACTAGTCCGGAAATTGAATCTTGGGCATCATTCCCGAAACGGAAACAGAACCAATATAAATACGGTTATGTCTCGAGCGGGGGGAAATTCGGATGCCACATTGAAAAGGCGACTACCAAACTACTGAAAATTATACAACGAAATGCAGTTCTGTTTTTCTCCTGGAACCGGGAGTTAACTGATATTTGCTTACTGTTCTGAAAGACGTGAATATCATTTCTCAGTTCCAAAGTGAACTTAAAGATACTATAGTAATAAATAGACCTTAAATTAAAGTTCGGATGCTTGTCTCCGTTGGTAATTGCATAATTAAAAGAAAAAAAACACTTGTAGTTCCAACGGATGATTTATTTATAGAAATATTTCGACTAGCAGTTGCTAGTCTTGCTCATTCCTTAATTTGAGTAAAACAGCGCAAAGAAAAAAATGATTATTTGTAGAGTAAAAACAATTTTTCTTTTTTACGCCTTAATTGCTCTTAATTTTTAAACTTCATCAACTCAGTTTTTTTCTTGATTTGAATTCTTAAACCTTTCTAGTTACTTTGCACTGTTTTGCACAAATTAATGATTGACAGCTGCTAGTCGTAATATTTCCATAAAATAAATCCTTCTTTGGAACTAGATGTTTTTTTTTTCTTTTAATTAGATTTTAAATCATTTTTTTTGTTTTTTAGTTTATTTTTCTGACACTTTTGTGGTCCTGCACGCAACGCGTTTTTTTTCTTTTTTTTTTTTACATATGTTCAAACAAATACCATCTAAATAATACCTCATATCTGTATTTAATGATCTGAAATTACGTTATGGTCACAATAAGACCGAGATATTTATTTAACATATCTAGAGATTCTTAAAAAAACAAAATCTTAAAAGTTGTTGGTCCTAACTTGGCATCTAAGCCCCCATCAATTTTCCCGCTAGTGTAACATATTGTCCCCGTGACTTTTCTTTACATATTTTCATGACAATTATACTGATGTGCTTTCATTTTGGCACCTCAACTATAGGAATTCAAGGACAGAACTAGATTGGCCCCTAAGTGATATATTTTACAGTTTAACCATAATTTCTGTTTTCTCTTAATGTTTTCTCTCGAACCTCTCACTTGTGAAAAATTTCAGGCTTCTTGCCCCTCAAATTAGATCTTCAATAATTTAAATGCAATATCAATCGTCATTTTCTGTTTAATTGAAACCTATGCTTTTATTTATTTTTTTGCTATCCTATAATGAAGTTATTCAGGGGAGACGCATCATAAAAATCTAATTTCAAGCATTAAGTAAATAAATTTGATTGACTAAATTGTTTTTGTTTGTTTTTTTTTATGTTTATCAACTGTTTATAAGTTATTTAAAGTCAGAAAAGATTTTTAGTGTATAAGAATTATTTGATATTAATAATTATTTATTGATACAAATCCTACTAATTAACCCATAGCTGTTGGATAAAAGGTGGATTAATGCTTTTCTCAAGCTTACTAACGCATATGTGAATATAAAGAATTCGACTGGAAGTGGAAATCGAACCTCCGATTAAAAATTACGGGCAACATGATATGTAGCCCGGTGCGCTTCAAGTTAAGAAAAATTTATTAATTATTTTTATATCTAAAATCATCTTTATTTTTAAAAAGCTAGAGACACCAATAACATGACTTCCATTTATAATTCAAGTTTGATATTTTAAACTGGATGCTAAATTCCTTAAACTTTAAAGAGTGGATAATATTTTCCCTTTTTCCTTCCTTGATGGATTTACAACCTTTTCTCCAAACTGAAAAACAGCAGATTCTTCAAAAATCCATTTCTACCGATGAAATATACGAAGTAATGTCTTAAAAATAAATGCTTATTCCAGACGACCTATTTATTAATTTATTCGTTTTCGGATTCGCTGTTATAATTTAAAAAAAAACAGATATGCTCGTCAGAAAAGAATTTACAGATAAATAGAAACATTTATATATGTAAGAAAATTTGCTTTCACAAGAATCTATATTACATCATTATAAGTCTCCTATTAGTCATAAATTGAATATTACTGTCACCTCTGATTTTCTACCGTCCTGGGTATGACGAAAAACTACATCCTTGTGTAAGACTATAAACCTCCTCTGAGAGCAACTCTTATGAACTGGAAATTTTTGTTCTTAATTGCTGGTGTTACCTGGTCCACTCTGCTATGGTCCCTGCTATGTGCAAACTCTTTTCCTCTAAACTTTGGCAAAAACTCTATAAAAGTGTAAAATTGATTTTAATACCATCAATACATTTTTGCAAAAAATTATTACTATCAATGAATTTTTGAAGAAAAAATTATTACCAGTTATACATTATTACCAAGTAAAAAATGTTACCTGCAATACGTTTTTGAAGGAAAAAAAATATTACCTGCAATACATGTTTGAAAGAAAAATATTACCAGCAATACATTTTTGAAGGAAAAATATTACCAATAATACATTTTTGTAGGAAACAATATTACCAACAATACATTTTTGAAGGAAAAAATATTACCAGCTATACATTTCGGAGGAAAAAATATTACCAGTAATATATTTTAGAAAAAAATATATTACCAGCAATACAGTTTTGAAAATATATTAACAGCAATAAAAATCTTGTCGACATTGTGATTGATAGCCGTAAAACAAAACAAACCATACGGAAACAATCGGATGTTTTCTTTCTCCTACGTATTTAGTGATTCTTGACAAAATCGTTAGTAACTGTGATGTAATCTGTCCTGACCTGATATCACGGCTTTATTTTCTTATACCATGGAACTTCGTCTAGGAATGCTTACTTTGTGTGCTTGGGGTAGACCATAAAGTTATGGAAATTTAACTTAATCCATTTTGACTATGTTTTGTGCTCATTATTATTAAAATAAAATAAAAGAAAAGAAAAAATACATTACTTCACGATTTATTAAATTTTTGTTTTTAGTAAATTATATTTTTCAATGTATATGAAAAGTGGCTGTATAATTGACTGGAGTTCTATTTACTCCGTTGGAAGTATTCTTATGAAAAAAATCTCACGCATAGTTATAAAACCTCTTAAATTTTCCCTAACATTTAAAGAATTCGCGATGAAATTCATGCATTATTGTTCTTTAAGATATCTTTATATCCTTGCAGTAGAATTATTAAACGCATTTTCTTTATTCAGGTCATTCGTATGGTTCCTGTATCACATTTTCATTCTGAAATTGTTAAGGGGTTACATTCCTTGTAGCAATTACAGATTCAGCTAATTCTCCTTAAAATTATTAATTGACTAAGTCTTTCTACAATTTGTCAAAAAACGTAACCATATTAAATAACATGAGTCTGCACAAATCATACAAAGACATGAAACAAAAATGGCATATAAATCGCGAAATATAAGTAACAATTAGAGAATTTATACGGAAAATACATTCAGTTTTAGAATCTTTAAATAAAATAAATATATCACTTTCCTATCCGGCATGAAAAAGTCCCATTATGTGTGTATGGGTTAACAATACTGAAAATGAAAATATGACATTCCATCATGGAAATACATACATACATATATATATATATATATTACTCGAATGTGTGAGCTTGACATCATTTGAGAACGGATATTTTGTATTTGTCTGATGCAGTGCTCCTTCAAGATCTCCACCGCTTAGCTTTCTATGAGATGTATTCATAGCCTTATCATCATTAAAATGACCTCGGAAGGATTTCTCGTTTTCTAAGACTGGTTCTTGAGCGAAGGCTCGGATGCTCATTCATTCCTGTTATGTAACTCTTATAAGGTGAGAGATTACAATGGCCATTATTTTACAAATGGAATCGACGGATGTAAGAATTTCACTGGCCTGAAGTTGAATTCAATTCGCCGAGGACAATTATGCTATTCAAAATTTCTTGATTATATAAATGGTTTATAAGATATTAAATAATTGATTTTAGTTACCGAGTAACTTATTTTAATTTTTAGGAGAGGGTGTTATCACCATGAAATTACATTAATTCATTCATATTATATACTTCTATATGCCGTGTCTCATCAGGAAGTTGGCCAGCAACACAATTTTCTGTCCTTTGTGGCTCTTAATAAATTTTGTATTTTTCTTATGTCTTGGAAAACTTCTTCAACCATTCATTAGCTCAGGTTCGGTAGATTAGGTTACGCGATGTTTTCCGAGGTCCTACGTGCTTTCAGTCTGTTCTGTGAGTATCAAATTTTCCTCATTATTTGCCATGGAAATTTCAAATGTAGCATCCGGATGTGAGATATGTGTATCTTTTTTTTTCCCATTTTCTCTAAAACTTTGACGTCGCTAATATGTTCAGTTCATGGCATTCTCTGCAACCTTCTATAAATCCAAATTTTTGCTGCTTTAAGTTTCATCTTCATGTGTGAGGAAACTGTTCACCAGTAATTTCTAAATAGAAGAACTGAAAAATTTTCACTCATCCCCTCCAGTCATGTCGAAAATTTTCTAAGACAAAAAGCGATTACTGAGTTTTCGATAATATGATAAAAATAAGTATTAAAGAGATGGAACAATAAACGAATATGAATTAAGGCGACAGAATGTAATCATTGATATTAAATATATTTTTTGAAAATCAGTGTTGAGGGGGGAGCAATGAAAAGGAAGAGCTATCCACAATCGAGAATACAACAGGATAAACAATTAGTATAAAACGTACGATTGCATATAGTCATTTAAACTGTAAAATGAAAAATTACTGTTACTCTAGTACTGCGCTTATAAATTCATAACTTGGTACCATAATGAAAATTTCAACAGAACAATTACATGACAGTATTTATAGAAAAGGGAGAGGAGAGCTCCATTTTGACTGTTGGGAAACTGACCGAAGCCGGCAAGCCAGGTCAGGACTAATAACATTTAGTGATGTGGCAGCGATATTCAAAGCAATGATGACTGGTAAACTTAAAATATGTAAGTACAACAATCTAAATATCTTGAATTGTTTAACGGGACGGAAAGTGCAACACTGAAATTTGGGGGCGCATTTAGACAGCCAAATTTAAAGTTCCCAGACTTCATGAGTTCAATCGCCCTACGAGGCTGGCATCCCGCTCTCTCCCTTTCACTCTCGAAACTCCTAAATGTAGCCGTCTCTTCTACTCCAATGGCTTCATGTCTCGCACCTCTCGCCTGTGGAACTCCCTTCCCTATTCCAGTTTCCCTGAGAGTTATAATCTCCAGCTATTCAAATATAATGTCAATCAACATCTCCAGTCTCCTTGATCTATCCACTACCCTTCTCCTCATCCTTTCTTCTATCACTCCTATCTGATCTTGCTCGAAATTTTTCTGTAACCCCTTGCGTCCTAGTGGCTACTCGCCTTGCTTGGGGTGAAACACTTAAAAAAAAAAACATTTTGTAAGAAACAAAGAAAAGATTACTGAACTGTTACGTAATTTTATTCAAATTTCCACTTGGAATTATAATCTTAAATTAATTCTGAGAAATGTTGTACCACAAAGGTTTCTCCTTGCATTGATTCTTTTTTCTTCTCTAAATAACAGGGGAAACCAACATTTTCTCTTTGGTTCACACTGGCCTGTTCAGCTTCTATAGTTCACAGGGATCACTTTTTTTTTTTTTTTTTTTGATTTTGGTACCTGCAATTTCTAAATTGCATTTTAGGCTGTAAAGTATTTTAGAAAACTTGTCATCTTGCTATTGATGCTTAGTCCATTTTTCGCACTTCTTTACTGATTTCTTTAACGTTTAGGTTGTTTCGATTCTGTATCTCCTATCTACACTGTGTCATATGCATATCCTGTATTGGTAAGATTGTGGACATCGATAATAAATCATGATAGGACTTCTATTTATTATAAAATTGTCTCTATGTACATAGATAAGGGTATGATACAAATATACGTATAACCACATACACTTCCACATATATTTACATATATTTCTATCTCAAATGTTATGCATAAAGTGTTCGTTTATATAAAACAGAGCTATTAAGTATATATTAGTAAATATACATAATATTCAACGCCGATAACGGTCAGATAACGGTCGTGCTATCGACAATGGATATTATGCATATTCACTAATATATATATATATATATATATATATATATATATATATATGTGTGTGTGTGTGTGTGTGTGTGGGTGTGTGTGTGTGTTTCTGTAGATATTAGTGGTAAATATACACATTCATATGCAAAATATATAAATATATATACATAGATGCATACACATACATATATATTTTTTGAATAAAAAATTCCAAGAGGATAGAATCCAGGTAGAACTCAATGTCCAGGACAGAGTAAAGATATGTATATCACCACAAAATATATCCTTTCCGGTTACATCTTTAATGTATTAGACATCCGACAACATTTATATTTCTCTTAATTAAACCGTCTTCAACTCACCTCTCTAAAACTTCTCTCTGTTAAGTTTTAATCTCCCACCTTCTCTCGTCTGTTACCCCTCTCTTTAGCTCTAACATTCGTCCCACACTCTGATACTTACACTCTCTCTAAATTCTATTTTTATTTCCGGAGTTGTTTTTTTCTGTTTTCTTTTTGAATTTGTAGGTCTGGTGAATTGGATCGTATTTACGATTCCATTGGAATAAATTATGACCATGGAATATTAGTTTTTAAGCCTTTTTATTATTATTATATATATATATATATATATATATATATATATATATATATATATATATATATATATATATATCGATTGCAGTCGGTATAGTAGAGTTATTGTATAAAAAACGACCATTTCTTTAGCTGAATCGAGTTGTTATTCTCCTATGCTGCTTGTCAACCAAGTCTGAATTACTCAGACTAACCTAATATTTAATCTATAGTTTGGAAAATTAATGTAAATTTCAGGTGGAAATTTATAAGCATAAAAATAACGTTAATAAAATAAAAGAATAATAATTATAAACACGACCAAGCCTAGAAAACAAAAAAAAATATTTATCAAATCATTCTAATAATTCTGCTTCTATTCATGAGCACGAAGAAATGTCAAAATATTTCTCTACATCATATAATTTTCTATTTCAGATAAGATTCCCACTGGCTCGAGCTTCTACACGAAAATGATGTGAGTGCTTCAATGAAACTGAATAAACTTTATCCAGTACATGTGCTTTGTATTGCTGTATTAATTGTTCTTCTATTGTTCTCATTACTTTTTGGTACACTGTGACAAAGTTTTCGGACCACCCAGTGTATGAAACTTTTATGAATTCTAATTTATAATATAGGGCGATAACAATAACACTAGCACATACATACTATACTTTTAGCATAACACTAGCACATACAAATTACTTAAATAGAATAAGACTAAGTGAAACAAAGATTAATTAGAGATGTGTTTCTAAACCAGGGTGAAAATGATGCAGATGGAAAATCATGGTTTCAGGGAGAGGGGAAATATTCTACTTGTTTTTTTCATAATTTGGAACCTAGCATACATTTAAAAAAAAAGTTATGATGAATCTTATATTCAATAAATTTTCGCCATCGTCTTTGTGAATAAAGAAGAAATAGTTTGTCGTGAATATTTGTGAAATTCTTCAATAAAATCTATTCCATATAACTGTATACATACTAACATGGAAAAGAATGAAGTTTTTACTTAATATATGCGTATTATTTGGAAGAAAAACTTTGAGATAATCTTGGAAAGAGGGGGATGGCATTCTAAATTATGGTGAAAAGGGTGCATTGGGCAAAACATTTGAGAAGCACTGATTTAGAGCATGTCTTGAGAATAGTTTCAATAAAGTGAAACAAGAATGATTACGGTTGGAGCTAAATGGAGAAACATCAAAGAGATACCGACATTACAAGAATACCAGAATCATGACACGAATTAAAAGAAGCAGAGTATGAACCAATAGAGAGTGATATCACAAAGGAAGAGTATGAAAATAAAATAAATCGACTGATAAGGATTCGCTCGAAAGTATAAACAAAACACAGACATAAAGAAAAGCACATAGACAATACCCGTAACGTGGTTAACAAATAGAAAATACCATCGATGCCATTCATTCAAAAAAACATGGAAATTAACAAAATAAATTCATTAATCATTGAATACACCAAGTCCAATGGAAAGAGTAATACTAATGATAATTCAGACAGAAAGAGGTCAACATAGATCGGATTCGAATAAAAGATATCACAGAAGTGATTATGTGGCAAAAAGAAGCAACGATGACAGACGAAGAAGAATATGGTTTATTGATAACCAGTAGATATCAAAAGCAGTAAGAAATAATGACCACACGCAAGGTGGAACGATAAGATAGTATTACTGGCAAGATATGACAAAATATTATTAGCACATTCGTGCTGAAAGGATATACAGTGAATTTGCAAAAGCTGCCGAATAGGATTTGGGCAAATTTTGCCATAACTTTGATATTCGAAATAACAGTATTTGTGTCTGCCTTTGGGCTTGCACGTTTGTGCTTGTGCGCATCAGCTTATGACCGCGTAGGTTTAGGTGAATTTTGTCTCAAGCTTTGCATATATATATATATATATATATATATTTGAAATTAAACATAAAAGAATTAGGCGAAAGCTCTCGGGCAAACAAAACATAAATTGTATGTTAGATATTGTTGTTCCTTTGAGATATGATATCGTACACACACACACACACACACACACACACACACACACACACACACACATATATATATATATATATATATATATATATATATATATATATATATATATATATAGAGAGAGAGAGAGAGAGAGAGAGAGAGACATATAATCGCGTTATTTCGCACTTAAATTCAATAGTATTATGGACAAATAACATAAATATACATATATGTGTGTGTAATCGCGCAATTTCGTACTTTAATTCGACAGTATTATGGACAAAGAAAACACAGACACACATATATATGGATATGATATATCGAATATAAAATGTCAGAATTACATATTTAAAAAGAGATCTATATTTGACTATGAAATTTAAGTGCGAAATAACGCGATTAAAAATAAGTAATATTCATAGATTACTCTTCAGACGTGCAAATATATTTCGAATAATATAAAAATAAAATAAAAACATTAAAGACGGTAACTATATATATATATATATATATATATATATATATAGAGAGAGAGAGAGAGAGAGAGAGAGAGAGAGAGAGAGAGTAGTTAAGTTGGTTAATAAAACAAAGTCAAACGAAGTGGTACTGATGAAATCAGTACAAAAAACATTTATTAATATTAACAAGGTGACAAAAATGAAGCACGGAGATTGAGGTTCCATTTTGGAATTTCGAAGCCACTTGTGTTCTTCTTCAGCGGATAAACAGAGTGACGGTGGAAACTATCCAACATTAGTTTCTTGAGCTGGGCAGAGTCTGCTAGTAGGTGAAATTATTAGAAAAAATCCGTTCCCTGTTTGATTTCGCGCTCAGCGAAACATAATGTAAAAATTAATCAGATTTAAAAATTGTGACTGGTGGTAGGTGGTAGAGGAATGAGATGTTTAACATAGGAAAAATGATTGTAGGATCAGAGTTACGGGTGGTATTGGTATTGAATTTTTTTTTTTTTTTTTTTTTTTGTTAATTAGATTCAATGTGTGAACATAGCGAGATTGTCTCTAAAAGTAAAAGGAAAGAGAAAAAGGAAAAAACAAAGAAACAGAGAGGAAAGAAATAGCACAAAAATGTGTAAAGAATTATTTTAGGAAATCACAGATAGACATTGGGGGTGCAGAAAAAACAAAATGAAAAAATAAAAAATAATACTAAAAATAAAGATAATGATAATATGACAAGGGAAATGAAAAATACGAAAATATATGTCTTGTGTATCGATATAGTATCAGAGTGTAACAATGCAATAAAAATAGAATAAAAAGAAAAATGAGTTAAGAAATACTACAAAAAAGGGTTTAAAATCAGTGTTTTAATCCTATATATATATATATATATATATATATATATATATATATATATATATATATATATATATATATATATATAAACCTAGGCTATCGAGAACGTCGGTTTATTACTTATTTATTTCAGCGAAAATATGTCTCGGAAATTGTACATCTCGGTTTTGGGGCAAGAAATTCCATCCGTTAACAACCTATATATATACCTATTCAGTTGCTGCCGTGTAACTTCATGCATGCTCCGAGAGAAAGCATTACGTCTGTGCCTGAATCAATGCCTTTGTCTCTTGCTAACGGTGCATTTTTCCACGTATTATTCCAACAATTTTCCTTTTGAATAATGGTTTTTATGAATATAGTTTTACTGTTAAATCATCATCGAACCAATGAAAGTTCCGATTGTGATATTGGTGAAGTCACTCGATGTAGATGTGAGTGATCAGGATATGGAGAAGTTGGTGGATGACAGCAAGGAAGTGTTGACCACTGAACTCCAAGATCTGCTTCAGCAACAACAAATGGCAGCTTAATAAATAGATTCAGATGAGGAGGAGTGGTGACTGTACCTTCTTCTGGGATTAAGTTTATGTGGTCGAAATAGAGTGAGGTGCCAAGTTTTATTGAAGAATATCACTCTAGCAAAACTGATGCAAGCCGTGTCGTAAAAGGTTTAATGACAATGCTTTGTCACATTTCAAGTAAATTAAATGCGGAGAAAACAAATCTCGGCATAGGTTGTTTTTTGGAGAGTTAATTAGCCTTAAGTAGATTCTAGAGGCACAAAGAGATAGATAGATAGAAAGATATAGAGTGAGAGATAGAGAAAGAAAAAAATAGGCAAAGAGAGAGAGAAAGATCCACAGAAAAAACAGTTTCGCAGCTCATCAGTGTGTCTAGACGTCCGATTGTCTCAAGCCGGGATCGAAACCAAACTGATTTGGTATCAGTCGGAGATTTTACCCCTAAGCCATTGAATGTGAAGTTAGACGTATCTTTTTAGACAAACATTCTAGTGAACGCAGAACTCGATTCGCCTTAACGAAGAATCTTGAATTAGAAGCAGTAATAAGTCACTGTTTACAAATTCACTTTTCTCCCCGAGGAGTCCAACAGAAATAATTTATTATAAATAAAGAGAAACAGTACGAAAAATATACTTAAATGGCTCGTTTCCTCCTCTAAACCACTGACCTTGTTACCTCTCTATATAAACACGTGAAGCCTAATAAATTCTCCAATGTCTTGATAACTACGCTCAGAGAACAAAACGCGTCAGCTAAGTATAGTTTTCCTCTTGTAACTATTTATTCATTTCTGCCATTTACAGATACACTCTATCTCAACACGCACACACATACGCCAATATACTACAAAATGAAATTAATACAACAAAATCTTCAAATTGTCGAGGCTCTCTATATCAAAATCAAAGGACCAGCAGCAGCGACGTTATGAATTGGATTTGACAAATCTTTAAAGGTTTTTTTTTTTAACATTTCTATCATTTCTGATTAGCCTCTTTACATAGAAGGCTTATTTTAAAAAAAACCAAAAAAACGAAAAAAAACTCTATAGCTAAAACTGATAAATTTAGAATAATTATAACAGAGCGCGTTCCCACTTGTTTTCAAAACTCTCCATCACAACAATCATGGTTTTCTTTGAGCAATTCGACCCAAGCAGGTCAGGATCGCCACTATCACGCAAGGGGGTTACAGAGAGTAAAGACGAGTGTTTTGGGAAATGATTAAGAGGACAAAGATCAAGGTCAAGATATCAGAAGATGTCGATTAATATTACAATAAGGTTAACTTTGCAATATATCCATAAGGGAAAAAACTACTGCGCGTTCCTTGATGAATTTATTCTTAACATCAAGATGCTGATTAGTAAAGTACTAGAAACGATTATTTCAGAAATAGTCATAATATGTCTAAAATATGGATGAGACATATTTGAATATATATATATATATATATATATATATATATATATATATATATATATATATATATATATATAAATTTAAAAAAATACAGGCCATTTTAGGGTACCATTATAATAGTTTATTTCACCAGAGCCCTTTTAAAGGACAACAGATCATCAGATAGCACTTTTTCAAAAATGAAATGAATATATATATATATATATATATATATATATATATATACATTCAGATATGTCTCATATATATATATATATATATTCAAATATGTCTCATATATATATATATATTCAAATATGTCTCATATATATATATATATTCAAATCATATATATATATATATATATATATATATATATATATATATATATATATATATATATATATATATATATATGGCCCAGATACGAAATTATCTGAAAATAACTGAAATAACTATAGTACATTTAATGGTAGAAATTATCTAAAATTCAATAAAACTTTAGATCACTAAGAATAGTTCCGTAAAATTTTGAGATTAGTTAGTACTTAAAAATTGCATATAAATGGCCTTCACGTTACATTCAAGTGTTTCTTCGAACTAACACCACGATAGAACATAGAATCTGTCAAACATGTCAACAGTTGAAATAAGCAACCACAGTTGCTTTAAAAATCCATTTCTCTGATATTTTAAATTAATAAAGTAAATAATATTTTTTTCAAATCAGATTAATTATATTTTAAATCGGCTAATATTCTTCAAATAAAATTTCAGAATAGCATATTTTACTTTTTGAAGATTTCTTTTTAAAAAAAGCAAATTACATATTGACGAAAGACAACTAAAAATGCCGCTAATTAGCTATTTTTGCGGAAGATTACTTCCAGTCAATTTAAATTACTTTTGAAATACACTGAAGTATTTTGCCTATTCGAAATATTAAATATATTCTATTAAGCTTCAAGAAAGGTTTTTATATTTTTAAATAATTATTTTAAACTTTAGTTAATCCGTTTTTTTTTCTGGTGGTGCCTACAATTTGATTTATCCTTTCTATACATGCATCTTAATTTATAAATTTGGAAATGCAACGAGTAAGAGAAAGCATGTAACCAGGTTAATTGTAAAATAAAAGTTCTATGTTGCGTAAATTGGTGCAGCAACAATATAAAAGTTTAGACATCATTTATGGCAGCACTTAATATATATTGTGGCGCGTTGCAGGCTGACAAGAAATATCCTTAGTTAAAATTTAGAGAAATATCAACTCCATACTAATTAATCATTATTATCTAATGTATGACTGAAAACTATAAAGGCTTTGTCTTTGCTTAATTTCACCACTAAAACATGTGACATCCCATTGAAGACGTATCCACCGTTTGTAGTCATAGATAGACAACAAAGATAAGTTTACGCATTCATGAATAATAACATTTATCTCATCGATAAGTGACAATTATACATTCTATCGTGCCTACCTCCTCAATCATAATGCTCTGCTTAGGGAGCAATTCCATCATCGATGTTATTGTGAGGACGAAATTCGAGCAAGCGTATAGAAATGTCATCTCAACTCGAAGATGTTAATAGGTCGCTTCTGAATAGGCGTTTAATGTGATAATACAGCGCCTCCTTTTGTAACACAACCGGCAGTTTGGAACAAATTGGACATTGTGCTTTCTTCTCTGTTGGGTCATTCTATTCGAGATCTTCTGACAAGAGTGGATAAGGAGACATCTGGGGTGAACGATTTTGAAAGCGTATAATTATTATCTATACACTTTGGCAGATAAACAGGCCAAAAAGGGACAGAACCAGCAATAGAGAAAAACGGGGATATTTAAATGAGATTGTCATCTATTTAATTGATTCCCACAT
The DNA here is from genome assembly GCA_903632075.3 of Acanthosepion pharaonis. Classification (NCBI taxonomy): domain Eukaryota; kingdom Metazoa; phylum Mollusca; class Cephalopoda; order Sepiida; family Sepiidae; genus Acanthosepion; species Acanthosepion pharaonis. Next base: position 4,366,400 of record CAHIKZ030005567.1, read on the forward strand.
TTATCGAAGGAGAAGTGGAAAGTTAGATAGATAGATAGATAGATAGATAGATAGACAGACAGACAGACATTTTGATGGTTTTACACGTACATGAGTGGAGAAAAAAGTGACGCTGTTCTGGAAAGACTTTATCTAAGACTGTCCAGCGTAAATTGAAGATTGGCACATAAAACCATGACGTTTAATTCTAATTCGAATCCGACTAGAAATAATATAATGTGCGTATTTTAATAAAAACTATTTTTGTCAGCCTTGTACACACACACACACACACGCATATATATATATATATATATATATATATATATATATATATATATATATATATATATATATATATATATCAAGAAAGAACAGTCAGATTTATAATTCAGAGTTATTTATCATTTATTTTTAAATATAGTGCTCGGTACATGATAGAGCATAATATTATAATTATTTTTTTTTTAAATATGTATTCATCACGACAGAGAAATTACGATGTTTCGGAACCAAAATATAAATCTTAAACTGAAAATTTGAAGTTCAGTTCCATTTTCAATCGATACTGAATAACTTTCGAAAGAAATGATTCTATTTATAAGCCAAATAGAATTTTATAGTTTAAGATGGTGGGGGAATGAGAATTCAATTTTTTTTTATTAATGTGGTGTTGGTTTTTTTTTTTTATTTTTTGACGAATCAAGATTCAATTATATTTTTATGGGGCATAGTAAAAATCGGTTACGGTTAGTTGGTGGGGTTGAAATTTCTATCTGTTGATACAGACTTCCTTGTATGCGAACGTGTCATTACAGTCTGTTTTTATTTTTATTTTGGGTTACACTTCAATGCAACTGGCGTCTTATTTTTTAATTTATTTTCTTATTTTTTAAACTACATCTAGATTATTTTAAAGTTGATTTCAAATATAATTAAGTTATATTAATTTTATTTATATATTTTATTTATAAAGATATAAAATTCTATATTCAATATATTTACTAATAAAATATATTTGATATTGTAAAATAAAATTATTAGAATACAATTACGCATCAAGTATTGTATTTATAACCAAATAATAGATATCTAGTTAAGCAAATTATCTTTTATAATAAATTATGTTTTAAGGAAGATAGGAGACAAAATCTACAAATCTTTGATTTAATAAATTTTTGTTTTCCTAAACTTAATAATATGTAATTTTTCATGAAGGCACAAAGGACATTGTTCATGTAAAGATCTACATGTTCTCTTTTTTTAATTAGTTTCCATTTTGCTTTGGATGATTTATTTGTTTCTTTAAAATGCCACAAAATATTTGGATAGCGATGATTGGTTGCAATACTTAATATTATTGAAGGAAGTCAGATGTTGGCTACATCTTAATCTAAAATCATTTTAGTACATTCAATATAAAATTTCCCAGTATTAGGATTCTCTTTAGATGAGATAGTGCATGAGTAAACTACAAATTCTGTGAAATATTTATTATTCAACGGACAATTTACATGATTCCTACATTTACATGATTTTTATTTACTATTGTTTATTCTTATTTCTGGATCACTATTTCTTTGATTCTGGTATAAGTATTTATTTAAATTTTTATTGTTATTTGTTTATAATTTATTATAAATTTTCAGTAAAACTGTAAATTAATTTCAGTGTATTTTTATTACAAAATTTGGTAAGTTTTAGGAAAATGTTTTTCAGTTAAAGCAAGAAATTTATGTCCTAACTTAATACTAAACATCTGGTTAGTTTTTTTATGTGTACCAAATGAGTTTCCTATTTCTGTTTCTTCTCTAGTTGTTATTTTCATTTGTATATAATGTCAGGGCATTTTTAGCCACTATTCTTTCAGCTATATTTTTATATTAGCAGAATTCATACTTATTCTTTTTTCAAGAGCTGAATGTATATTCTTTATTATAGATGGGTTTGATTTGACTTCGGTTTTATATATAAATGATTAGTATTAATTTTTTTATGAGGTTGCTATATATAATTCATTAAGTTTAATGTTATATCGAGGAATTTCTAATTTACCAATGCACTATCTCATCTATTCTAGTCCCAATATTGTGAAATTTTATGTTGGATGTACTTAATAATGACACAATGAAAGAATTTAAAAAAATTCAAATCTCAATAAATTATCCTAATTAAAATTCTAGAAATAGAAGAATAAGAAACTTCATCTAAATTTTTTTCCTTATCTTAGGTCACTTATATATCTTATGTATAAATGCAATTAAAAGCTTTTCTACATAAATAAACTCATAGTTTTATTGTACTTTTTTATTTTAAGATTAAGGGCTGATTTTTGGTAATTGTTGTTTCTGTGTGACAAAAGATTATAATATTTTACAGTTTTTCCAAAAAAATATAAATAATTTCATTACTTTGTGAATTAAAATCCGACAATTATTTGATTTTTGCAGGAATTTCCAAAACGATGTGTTTTTACATAAAATGACACTAATTTTCGCATAATAATCGTTGGCCAACCCGCTGACGCAAGAAAAAAGAATTTTAAACCAAAATTTTGAACTGGTTAGAAAGGAGTAAAATAATTTGATGAAATAATTGATGAATGATCTTTTCCCCTAAATAATAACATAAATATTTTGATGACAAAACTAAGTCTTTTATCAGGTTTGGGGCTTTCTTTATCATCCTATGGCCATTTTAGCGAGTCTTTGAAGGTATCTACACAATTCTATGCATAATAATTGTTAACAGTGCTTCGTCTTTCTCTCTTGTTCAATGATCTTTTCGTTTCATTTCAATATTTTTGATATTTCATAAATTGCGACAAGTGTTCAAGATCGACCAAAGGCAATTTTATTCAAAGCCAGTTCTTTACAACTCTCCTACTGTCACATTTTGATTGTTGCTAGTGGTAGACTTTCACTTATGAATATTTAGATTTATTTCCTGACCTGACAACGTGGAAGCCTGCTGAAAAGACGACTATATCTATTAATATTATATTTTTAGGGATTGTAAATATTATTATTGATATTTTGAAATTGTACCTGAAGTCATTTTCTGTGCTTAAATTAACTCAGAATATCGAATGCTTATCATATAAATAAACACTCGGTACCAAAGCATAATTTATCTGAACACATACTTTATCCCCAAAAATTGTTAAGTCAAATTAACATGATATCCTAATCTTCTAACCGAAGTACACGCAAATGCACACACACACACACAAACACACACACACATAAACACGCACACACACACACACACACACACACACACACACACACACATATATATATATATATATATATATATATATATATATATATATATAAAAAAAAACATAGTCTTAAGGTGTGCTATATTTATGGAATAAAGTGCTCAATATCAGAGATAGAGCGTGTGTAAATAGAAAAGTGAACATAGAAGTCAGCACTTAGAGGCGACAGTCTGTTTCATGCTATATGCAATCGTCAGGCCACGTGTGCTGTTATTTTTCTTGGCTATTCATATATATGCGGGTCAGTGGTGCATTGTGGGTAGTCTATTATGGCGGTTATTTTACCGGAAGTCGTTTATTTATTTATTTGGGTTAAATTATTTTGCTTTTTTTTATTTATTTTTTTTGTTTCTTATTTTATTTATTTATTTTTTTATTTTTTTTTAATCGATGTTTTTATTAACGTAGTAAAAGTTTGTATCACTTATTTAATAGTCTTGTTTTGTTTGAGGATTTAATTAAAACTATTTGTTCGGTTTTGGGGTGGATTGTTGTAGTTCATTCTAACTATTATTTTGGCAGGAACAGTTTTTAATTTCTGTTTATTTCGGTTGATTATCTTTATTTGTTTTTTCTAACCGTAACTTTATCGGGATTGGTTTGTTTATTTATTTACTTGGATGAATGTAGGTCAATTTATTTTACTTGTATTTTTTCTCTTTTCGGTCTTCGATTTTTAAGTAACGTAGTATTTATTTATTTATTATTTTTATTTTATTTTATTTTTTTTCTCATCATTTGAAGGATCTCGATATGATTCTGGATTCAGGTATTTTTTTTACTGGTTATAATTCAAATATTTGGATTTGAACTCATATTATTAATAAGTAACCAGCTTCACCACAATCTTAATACGATTTATAACTCTAATACTGAAACTGTCATCATGGCCTCAGAACGTAATACAGAAATTAAATAAAAATTACCTTTCTGCTCAGACTAAATTTAGCGACGCTTTTCACAAGACAATCTAAAATTGCGTCTTCATGCAGTCTAACCATATAATTATTTCTTATCTCCACCGAATGCCAGACAAATGGCACAAATTTAATTTAGTCCACTGAAAATATTAAGAGTATTATTAGTACAATGCGATAAAATTGATATATACATTTTTACATACCAGAACACTTTTAAGAAAAATTGGAAAACATTTTCCTGTGACCCGTTTCGTCAATCAATTCGATTTTAAAAAGCTGCTTCATTATAAGGGAACGTAATTTACTAAGACGAAAGTGTATACAGGGGGCGATGGATGAATTATCGACAGAATTACGCAAAACTGAAAATAACACTGACATTTCATTTTGACAGATATATTTATTAATATTACAAAAAAAATATCGAGGAGTACTATAGAGTAAATTTATTCAATAAAATCGCCATTGCTTTTAATCACGGCCTCCAGAAGATTTGGGTATCGCCTGTTTCTCTTCTGGGCGGTTCCCTTGTTTAAGTTGGTGAATGTTACCATAATCCTTGCGTTAATTTCATCTTTGGTGCTAGAAGGAGTTCTCATTTTCTCTCTCTCTCTCTCTCTCTCTCTCTCTCTCTCTCCACTGCGCCCCACACATATTATCAGTCTGCTTGCAGTCTCGGGACATAGTTTGTCAGATGTAAGGAGTGACGTAATCATATAACTTGTCTGACAGCTATTGATTGTGTGGCATGGTGCAGAGTCCTGTTGCCAGATATAAAGTCATCCAGCAGCCACCCTCTTGACCCACAACCAGACTACCTCCAAGACACTTGATGTAGGCCCTATGCGAAGATGAATGGTGTTATAACGTCTCCAGCAATAGTGGTCACCCTAAACACCGTTGTAATCGCCATTGTTCCCATCCAACTCGTTCCGAATCCTCTGCACTGTCCCCAGATTTAAAACGAAACACGCTAAAATGTCCGTATCGGAGATTCCGGCAAGAATGCCAAGCAGTACATAATCCCGTTTCCAAATTTCTGTCGGAGCCAATTGCGTCACGTTGCATGTTTTCTCACATAAGCTGGTCAACTGGACATGCTCATACTGTGCAGTCGATAAAATAATAACAATAATAATAATAATAAAAACAATGCATATGCGGGTAATGAAAAATACATAATCCTAGCAATTTAATCATCGCATCATATATTACATGAAGTATGGTCAGTTATTTTTAATTTTAATCGAAAAACATTTTAATTATTATTGCATTTTCCAGCCTCTTTTAATCAATGCTAATAGGAAGAAAGGATAAGCCTGATCATTGTGCCGGCGCAAATGTTCTATGCACCTCTAATATCCGATTCGCCAGCCCCCACATTACACTACATCTCAATTTTCATATAAAATACAAATTTTCAATTAAAATAATTATGAACAATAATGAGTCATATGCAATATAGATGAACAATGTATCTAAATACAAATCAGAGACATATCATAATAAATCATTCCATCTTAAATAAGTTAACAATTATTTGCGTTAATTTTTAGCATCAACTTCAAATTTTTCTTGTTAAAATATCGAATAATTTTAATGCATTCAACATTTTGTAGAAAGTATAGTGAATTTTATATGAAGTTTTATAGAGACTTAGCTTAAGCAAACAAATTCACAGAGTTGAACAAAAATGGCTTCAGAATGACATCAAAAACCGCGAAAAGTTTCATCTTTATTATTCAGTTGTGCTTAGTTTAATTTCTAACGTATATATATATATATATATATATATATATATATGTGTGTGTGTGTGTGTGTGTGTGTGTGTAGGAAGAAAATAGCATATGTTTATAACATAGCGTGAATCCGAATGTCCTGGCTGCCCCACCGTCAATAAGACTTGATCCCATCTGGTCGAGAGGTTTGGTGGCATTACGCACAGACTCTGAATAATCAATTTCCTTGTTTAAGGTTATTAGAATTAAGGAATAAGAATCGCTGCAAAATACAAAAAAAAATTCTTAATAATAAATTAATTTAAAAGAAACATCTCTCTTGGATTCTCTATTAACCGCAGGATTCTCTTGTACAAACTTTTTTTTCAAAGAACAATATTAACTCTCCTGGATTTTAATGGTAGTAATATGACGAAAAAAAACCTAAATGCTAAATTAAAATAGGAAAGACACTCGTTGATTAATTAACTAGAAAAAGTTATATTGAAGTTATTTTGAAATGAAAAAAATTGTACGAAACACGATATTATATAAAAAAAATAGCGGCAGTTAGAGATTTATGAAGTAGATGCTATGATTGTGATCTTTAGCGATGTTTTAATTAAATTTTTATCAATGGAAAATTGGAAAAAAAAAACAGAATTTTTTTCGCATAGAAAAAGTGAAAAATGTGCGTAAAGAATTTTCATTCTTATTTTAATTGAAGTCTTTTAGTGTTTGCACGAATTTTGGTTGCTTTTATTTAAATTTATCAAAAGCGAAAGAAACACATTTCTCCTGAACATTTTTTCAGTAATTCTAGGTGAACAATTGAAACGAACCCATAATTTGTATGTAGATGTAAAATCGAAGAAAAAATTAAAATGTTGTCTTTATTATTATTATTGGCCAAGAACTATTGAAGAAACATTTCCGACAAAAAATGTTGAACAGATACGTTTTAGCTGTGGGATAAATAAAACTATCACCGCCTCCATCTCACTCATATATATTCGAATGTAAAACTAATTGATAATAAGAGTAGTCGTTTATGCATATATATATATATATATATATATATGCATACATATATATACATATATATAAGTATATGCATATATATGCATACATATATATACATATATATGCATATATATATACATATATATATATATATATATATATACACATATATGTACATATATATACATATATATATATATATATATATATATATATATATATATATATATATATATATATATATATATATATATACATATATATATATATATATATATATATATATATATATATATATATATATATATATATATATATATATATATATTTATATACATATATATATTGTATATATATATATATATATATATATATATATATATATATAAATATACATGTATATATATATATATATATAAATATACATATATATATACACATATATATATATATACATACATATACACACACACACACACATATATATATATATATATATATATATAACATACACACATGCACCCACGTATACACAAATGCCTCTTTATTCTTGTTTTCAATCCTCTGTAACCCGATGCATGATAGTGACACTCCCGCCTTGTTTGGGATGAATTACATTTAAACATGTGGATGTAGAAGTTACTAAAAGAAGAGGGACTTTTGAAAATTACTCGGATTGATACATTTTCCCAAGAATTCACAAAATATTTAAACATCAGAATTTATTTAAGAAACTCTTAAACATTACGCCCGGTGTTGCATCTGGTTTCTCTGAAGTTCTGGTGTGGAATCATCTGAGGTTAGAAATGTACTAGTTTCAACATATGAATTCTAGCAGCTGCTCTAGATAAATAACATCCAATGATTTGTTGAGTTGTGCAAGAAATAGTATACACATTTTAACAACTCTGCTATCCATTACTCATCAGAAACAAAATTCTCCCTCCATCGGCATGGATGATGCTAAACTCCAGGAAACCACTAATGGTGCTTTCTTGGCCTCAAGTTTTCGATTGACATGAAGTCGAAAGATTGCTTTGTATTAATTGCTACATATTCTGCTAAGAGCTTTGATTTACTGTGACCTTTCATATTATCATTCTCTGACGAGAATGATAATATGAAAGGTCACAGTAAATCACAGGTGCCCTTGTCTAGCTCTGTCCTGGGTAAGACGATAAATTACGTCCGACAGCAAGGCCTCTGATATTGAGTTTTTGAGGAGCGTGCAACTATTTTTCAATTGTTGGCGTTCCCGTGTCAACCCTGACCATTTTAGGGTACCAGCTATGGGTCAACGTTTAACAACGAAACTGGGGTCAAAACAATATGAAAGTGTAAAAATAGCTTTCAATACCAGCAATACTTTGCAAAAGATTGTTACCAGCAATACATATTTGAAAAAGAAATATTACCAGCTATACATTAAAAAAAATAATAAAATTACCAGCAACACATTTTTGGAAAAAATATTACCAGCAATAAAAATCTTGTCGGCAATAAATAAACCACTGAGTTTGATATTCCATAAAACAAAACAATGCAAACATGTATAGATCATTCATTCATTTGTGCTTTGAATAATGCTGCCATGTATGGATTGATGTTCTGGCTATATATAACAAGATTCTCGAGAATATCCAGAGAATTTTCTGTAATGGTATTGGTCCTGACATTAGCATCTAGACTTTTTTCCACCGACCTGTCATGTCTTACCTCTGACTTTTCTATAAATATTTTCATGACAGTTGTTCTAAAGATGTCTTTTCTTTTGTATCGCATTACGTTAAACTTATTACTAGATTGGCTACTAGGTCTTATCAAGTAACAGTAAGTTCTATTCTAATAGTTTCATTTCTCGCATTTATCAATTCTAAAACTCTCTTCCGGTTATTTCCTTCCTTGTTGCCTAGAATCTTCATAATTTTAAATGCAACCTTTCTCGGCTGTTTCTTTAAGGTTGTTCTTTCATTGACTTCTCTCTTCACTAATGTCTTCTCCGTCTCTTCCGGTCCCAGTAACCACTTGTATCTTAGTGACATTATCGGCTTACTTGGGGGTGAAGAGATTAAAACGTCATAGGAAAATAAATCGTTATTCCTCAAATAAGTACAGTGTTCATTTTAAGATAGAGTTTAGGTTAATTTTTTATTATTGAAATTTTCTTAACATAAATAATAATGACTACGTGTTATCCCTTTTTATTCCACATTTGCTAATTCAATATGGTTAATACAAAATATTTAATTACCAGTGAAACTTACGGTTACATTTTTAATTCACTAGACAAGCACGTCTTACTTGCCTTCCATGATAAATTTTTAAATACTTAAATTAAGTAAATAATGAAGTTTTATAATTGAAATAAAACATTACTTAACTATATATTCGATACTATAAAATTGTAGTATTTTTTTTTTATTTTTATTTGAGGGAAAAGATTATAAATTATACAGATGCAATAAGCCGATTAAATTGACACCATGTAAGTAAAGAATAGATGTTTTCTTTTATTTAATTTTTACTTGTGGATACTCTCCTCATTGGATCACTTATACTCGTGTCATTGTATTAAGAAAACTTAAAATAAAATAATAATAATAATAATAATAATAATAATAGAAAAAAAATAACTCCAACTCCGAACTATTTTTTTTACTTTTAGTTAGCCAATACAAATCATAAGAGCCACTTACGGCTCAGGTTCACTGGATGAGACTGTAACTGCAGAACAAATAAGAAAATGTTATGAAGATGAGCATGATAAATATCCGTTGACAATGGACTTAAAGAAACTAAGATTTTAGTTGTTAGGAAAGCATTTTCTCGGGTGTTTTTCCCACAAAGTAAGAGTTTTGATCAAGAAGCACTCTAAATGGAAATTATTTTTATGAAAGGAACACTAAGGGAATGGGGAAGGTTTTCCAGTGTAAACATGGCATGACGTGTCCTAGCTATGAATGTCTGAACATATGGTACTTTATAATGTTAGGTGTCCGAACTTCTGAAATAGTAATAGCGATATAGCAACGAAAGGCTGACGACATTTCGTCTTTGGGATAGAAGATAGGAGTTTCAGGATGGCGTAAAATTTATCAGTGAAAAGCGCTTTTGAACTCTGTCAATAATGGTAGTTAGAATTGGGCAACAGCAACCCAGATATAGCAGGAATGCTCTATTCTTGTTCTGATGTGACTCTTTATTTTGCAGTAAGTTTCACCCTGTAGATCGGCCGGGACCACTTGAGGTAGAGGGTTACATTAAGAGATAGTCCATGTTGATAGGAAAAGATAACTGTGAACCCTAGACTTGAAGAGGTTAAGATTGTAGTGATCGTGAAAACATACACTTCAGAGTCGGTTCCACAGTGGTTTCCGACAAGAAGCTAATTCTCACCGATTGAACAAGGAGAGAATGTGCGTGGTTTGCTACAATATGAGTGGCATTGCGTGTCGTAGGCGTTTAGTTTAGAATTAGTAGAATGAAGGCGTGAAGATCGTCCGAGCACTTCCCATGAGTGTATAGATATAGCAATGTGAAGCTTGTCTCACCCCGCCGGTGAGAGAGAGGTTAGAGAGTTGAAAATAATTTGTCACCTACAAATACTAGGAGACGATTTTGGACTCTACCGAGACTGTGAGGACTAACATGGCAGAAACCTAACTAGATACCAACCAAAACATTATTTTTCCTTTTCAAAAACATAGTACATATTAATAGGCCTGTTATACAAAATATAAAACTATAGAAATATTTTGCTTTCACGACGCAGTGCGACATTATTTTAACTAGTTATTACTTTGCTTTTCATCGGGCCATACATTAATTATAGGGGAAAAATGAGAATGAACATGGAAGAGGCTGAACTAGATGTAATTTCATCTAACATAAATTGCTAATCATTAGTGTGCCCTGCGTGATACACCCTTAGGCGATCATTTATCTTTCGGTACATGACTGACGAGGCTGGATATTTTCCCGCAGTAGGTTGTCATTTCATTCTGCGGTAGACCATTTCCCATCCAAGGTTATAGAACTCGGTCTGTGCTGCTATTTACCCATAACTGGGGGGGGGGGATAAGTGGATTCATACCTTTCCCAAGGTTTATAGTACGTAAGTGAATGTAATGGATTCGACTGGAATTTAGCTTGTTCCGTCATTTCAGTTAGCCAAGAACAAACATAAAGAAGCCTATAAAATTGATGAAGGAAGAATTCATAATCATTTTGTAGTACTACCACATCAACATATGAAAAATTCGGATCAAAACGGACCAGTCTTGAAATACAGTGTTCAGAGACATCAAGGAAGCAGGACATTAGTCTACCGCTTTTGAGGACAGCTATTTAAATGTTATCTTTCATGCATTTAACAGCTATATATATATATATATATATATATATATATATATATATATATATATATATATATATATATATACTATGTTTGGACAACCACAATGCATTGTAAACATTTGCAAAATATATTGTCTGGCAGATAGGGGATATAAAATGCGTTATTGTCTCGTCTGTGTCCAGGGACAAATCTGCAATATGATAGGTCCAGATATGCCATCTAGTCTACAATCGCTATCGCACAGATGTGCCGTGGCATCTCTCTGTCACTTCTACATCTATTTTCACGGAAGCTATTCCGATGACCTGCTTTCGCTGGTTCCCGGACTGTATGGATTTAAGAGAGCTACAAGGCTGGCATCTCAGCCCCGCACTTACACTGTCAAAATGGATAAATTTAACCGTCTCTTCTACTCGAATAGCTTCTTCCCCTGCACTTCCAGTCTGTAGAACCCGCTTCCACTTATTTGATTCCCCGATGACTATAATCTTCAAATATTCAAGTGTAATGAAAATCGATATCTGACACCCTGAGCTAGTTCCCCGTCCTTCTCTCTATCCTTTCCCCAAACATGCCTCTTTACTCTTGTTCTCAATCCTCTGTAACCCCTTGCGTACTAGTGGCATTCACGGCTTGCATGCGGTTATAATGGAGTCATGATAGTAATTTAGATAGTTGATACAAAATGTGACACTTTAACCCTGCAACACTTAACAATAATTTACGGAGAACTAAATCTCCCTTAAGCTCGAGCAAAACCGACTTCAATTTGCCGTCCACGGATTCCGAGAGGGAAGAGAAGTCCTCTCATCCTTGCTCCTATGTCAAGTTTCTGGAAGTGATCTGGGGACAGCAATACAGAACCAAACATTGTAGAAAGGGATTATCAATGAAGTTTTGAACAACCATAAGGTGGTCGAAGGATGATGATGATGATGATGATGATGATGATGATGATGATGATGATGATGATGATTTAGTGGGGAACAACTTATATTACCTGTAGCTATAATGATATAATGTACTATCTATGTACAAGGAGAATATGAAAAAAATCAGACAACCCACTTTTCGAAATCAATATTTCCCGCGGTCGAGGTATCAAGAAAGAGATATAATTAGAAGAAGTAACCTGATATTATTATGTACATTATATACATTATTCGGACTATTGTACTCATCATTGTCGCCATATTTATTACAACGTTTCGGCCGTTGTACGTCCCGGCCTTCTCCAGGTGGTTGGAATGTCGAAAAGAACCCTTTATTTCGCTCACTGGGCTAGACTGTTCTAGTTCCATGTGTCATGTTTAATGGAAGTCAGTTTTCAGTTATTTCCTGGGGAGAACTTTCAGAGAATTTATCATTTTGGGATGGGTTCATATCGGATATATATATATATATATATATATATATATATATATATATATATATATATATATATATATATATGAATCTTGAAAATATATACTTAAATTCATCACTGAAAATTAAGAGAAAAGAAAAGTTGATTCTATAAATAAAAAAAAAAAAACAGCCACCTGCCCTAATTCAAAGCTATTCAGTAAAATGAATTGGAACGCTCTGACTGATTGGCGTTTGTTTACATTCGTAAGGGGGACGATAGGCTAGAATTAACTGTTTCTCTCTACTGATTCATGATAGTTCGGTGGTAAAAACTCTGACTGGCACCATATCGGTCGGGTTTCTCTGCTGGCTTGAAGCATTCGGATGGGCATTCACACTGACGAATTGTGATGCCGTGAAAAGTACTGTCTGCAGATAAATAAATATATATATATATATATATATATATATATATATATATATATATATATATATATATATATATATATGAAGAAATATAGTCTTAAGGTGTACTATATTTATGGGATAAAGTGCTCGATATCAGAGATAGAGCCTGTGTTTCATGCTATATGCAATCGTCAGGCCTGACGATTGCATATAGTATGAAGCAGACTGTCGCCTCTAAGTGTTGACTTCTATGTTCCTTATATATATATATATATATATATATATATATATATATATATATATATATATATATATATATATATATATATATATATATATATATATATATATAAATGTCTGTTGGTTTTTAATAAAACTTTTTTTAACAATTTGTCATTAATTTTCCTCTAAATATCGCAACGGCTTAGATATCTAATGGAATTTGTACTGGCAAATATAGGTCTGGTTGCAATGCTACGGTAACAAGTATGAAAATCAAATTTGAATGTTATCACAATCAATTTTTCATATTCATTACTTGATAATCTTGGCATTGATAGATGATCCCAAATGTGAAGAACTATTGAGAAATCACTGAAAACTGACCAAAGATTTGTGAGTGAAATTCGGCAGGAAAAACTTTTCGGAAGGCGTTGGTATTCGCGCGTGCATGAATTCACGTGGTATCATGGAAGAGGACTTCCGCGTATCGGATTTGTTCAAGAAATATTAGGCGCTCCATCCAAGAAACACTAATTAATCCGCTCAGCAACCTTCCAACATAATCCACAGATTTACTCAGCGGGTGCTGTACAAACACAACTGTACCTAAGCAGGCGCCTGTGAAAGTGATTAGCAAGCCACGCTTGCAGACAAGCATCATAGAAAATGAATAGTCAACCATTTTCTTTACATTTAATTAAAGGAATTTTTCTAAGCTGAAAGTATTTCAGACATAAAAAAAATAATTTTAATATACCTGCTGTTACTAAGTGATTATTTGACGATACAAAAGAAAATAAATGGCTTCAGGGAAGATTATGACATAAAAGAGAGTAGACGAGGAGAAATTTCAAGTTAATGGAGGAAGCAAAAGATGCACTTGGTTGAGGAAGTAACGACTAGCGTATTCATTATATTTATTTGATACAGCAGCTATCAAAGAAATCTTATTAATGAAATAATACAGATCGGGACAAATAACTATATAACAACTAAGATGGGTTTTACAAGATCGTTAACATACTCAAATATTTATATATATCTTGTCAAAGATTGTGATAATTCAAGTTTCCTATCTACTATTTTAAATATTTAAGACCTTATAGTTATATTCACTGTATATTACTTCAAAATCCCAAAACAATTTTACATATTTTTTTTTTCTTTGTTTTAGAGTGAAATTCGTCCTGTACAAGACCCGAGCTTACTCAATGTAGGGGGTTGCATTAAGATGCATTTTATGCAGACAGAAATGAATTATGACGGTTAATCTTAGACAGGGTATGATTGTAAAGATCGGGGAAACATCCTCTTGGGATCCACAGAGTAGTGCATTATTTACTGCAATGTAAGAGTCATGGCGAGTCCTATCCGTGATTGTCAGGACTGGCGGAACTAAAAATGTAGTTCATCCGAGTATTTTCCATGAAAGCAGCTATAGAGCATTGAGTGTCTTGCCACACCCTGCCTAGGGGTGATAGGTTTGAGGGTGGATACTAATTTATCTCCTACAAAGACACAGAGACGATAGTGAAATCTATCGAGACTTCCGAATGTGAGGACTGGGTAACTCCTGCAATATTTAGACAACAGTACACCCTCTTGTCTATTATCTTGTAAATGTAGACAATGGTATGAGGAGTCAGGTAAATACTGGAGCATTACAAGGACCTGACCATTTTTCCTGCATCTTTCGCGATGGATCGTAAAGTCAAGTTAATAAAATGAAATTCAATAACTTTCATATTTTGTTTCTCTTTCTAATGATATATTACAATATATAGGGACACGAGTATATTTTTTAATGATATTGAAGTTATTACACCATTCATAACTATAGATTTCTAAGTTCTATAATTTCTGTAACGTTTACCGGTGTTACATGTAAAATGGTACACTTGTATAAAATAGGGAAACACTTTAGGTAATAATTTTTCTAAATTACATTATTTAGACCTGTGTGACGTTTTTCAGAAACTAAAAATATTTATCTTTTTTTCATTTTAGTATGGGTTTTCCTATACATAATATTAAAAAGTGTGAAACCGGTTTCTGATTTAAATGAGTTATCTGGTCTTAGAAGTATTACGAACGGAAACTGAACTATTTTTCGAAAAAAGATTTCTTCCACATAAAGAGCAGGAGCATATATACATTTTTCATTAAATAACGAAAAATAAGATAAATTAAATATATTATCTGCCAATGATTGTACATAGGCATCCGACACACCATAAAAAGATTTTACAAGTTTAATCTTTTCCGACAATTTAAATTAATATGTAGATAGTAATGACGCAAATTAAACATTTGTAACTAATTTCCATAACTTTGAAAAATGAAAGATATTGGTTTTATACAGTATGGTAATTATGAACAGAAATACTTTTCTTAATCTGTTCTGACCGGCCGTGTATTCATGAAGCTATATATTGAATGTCATTCTACAAAAAGTATTCCCCGAAAAATTTTCCCTATTTATTTCAAGGGACAAGTTTATTTAAGTAATGTCCATTTTGCTCTGGCAGAGTTCTTTCAGTTTCCATTTACGATATTATGGGACTGAAATACTGGGACAAATAAAAACTGTTCTAAAATTGTAAGAAACCTTTAATGTAAAAGTACTGAGAAAGAAATAATCAAAAGTTATGACAACGTAAGACAAAAAATATAATTAATGTCCAACTTATCCGCTGCAGTATCAAAGGTTTTCAACCTTTGATACAGCAACGGATATATAGTTGCATTCAAGTTAGACAGAAATAATGCCATACAAACGACGTTCTTTTTTTGCCATCAGCAGTGAAATAGTACACATTTTTTAATCATTTCACCTCAAGCAAGGCAATACATACATTAATATGGAATGAGTTTCTGAGTATGAAAGAATATAAGAAAAAACGATTTTAAGGAGTGAGAGCGATAAAAGAGCAAGAATTAAGAAGACAGATGATAATGATGGAAATGGTATTTACATTTTTAAAAATCAAAGTTGACTGGGAATCAAGACGCCGGAAAAAATTTACCATAAGCGAGAGGTGCGATCGAAGAAACTGTTTTTTATTATAGGACATCTAGCATTTCAGCTGTTACATAACAAACTAGTAATGTGCTGAAATTCATGTGTACTATAGAGGTTTCCTCTATAATACCCAGACTTCATCCAAATAGTTACCCTGAAAGTATTTATAGAAAAGGCAGAGGGAAGTTACGACGGTGATTGTGCTACATGAAAAATATCATATGAATCTAGAATTGAAAATGTATCTTTTATTTTCTGATTAGTAACGTTAATGGTAATAATAGCTACTTCGGCATTTATTGATTGAACAGAGAGTACTGTCGCACGTTGGAATTTATAGATGCATTCTCTTAAAATAATTTTTTCAGGAAAATAATTATCTCATGTCTAGTACTTATTATAAATCTTTCCAGTATTGATGGGTTTTTCTTCCAATCATTTCATTTGAATTACTGTAGAGAACCAACCTCTTGAATATCTCATCATCTTCTCGTCACGATGTGATATACATTTTAACTGTTGCTCTATTTGAAAGTCTTCCAGTTATGTCATTTTTTGTTGATTTTTTTGGTTGTAATTTTGTAGCTCCAGTCCAGAAGAAATGTCTTCTTTGTCAAGAGACACTCATTAATGTATTGACATTCTAATCCCTTAAGATTCGAATTAACTTATAACTGGACTTTTAATATTGCATGAAAACTAAGGAACATCAATTAAATTTTGACTCCTTGCTGCTTATAATATAATTGACAGTTTTTCACTTAATTTTCATGATCATATGCGTTTGAGGTCAACTTGTATTAGTTCTCCCTTTGTCCATTCCCATCTTTTTCGATTTATTTCATTTCTGCGAAGTTGGCCAATGTTCGCAGCCGTTAAATGTTAATTTATCAATGTAAATTTTGTGTCGTAAAGTAGTAATGCTAGCAGGGGTATGATAACTCAGAAGACGATTGGTGTAAGCTAACAGAAACGCTTCTATTATCTCTAGATCTAGATCATTACCAATATTTACCTTGATTCGGTATTACGAGCGCCTCTCTAGAGGGAATTATAACTCTATATCACAACGGATTTTACTGCTTTCTTACTAATTGCTCTGATGTCGTTTCGTTGGTTTGCTTCATCTAATCATCTTTAAGTATATACACGATAAAACTAAGTGACGGACATAAAATTGTTAGATTACCCTTCTTCCATACATATCGTTTTACCCCCTCTATTCAAAGCGCTAAACATTCTGGTTTATGAAGAACTGAACGTTTACTCCCTTCCGAGTAAGCTACCTATAACTCGTCAAAAGTCATATAGGCATTCTGTTTAAATAATTTTCACTTACTGTTACACAGCGGTTACATCCTACCGGATTATAATTATAAAAGGGAATATCCGAAAATAATCTTATATATTAATAGCCGATATGTAATAGGTAAAAATATAATTAATACCATTGCCATAAGTTCTGCGTAGGCTTAAAGCAGGTTTTCTGGGATGAACGTAATTTGTCCTAACAGAAGAAACCTTCTTGAATTTAAAATGGTGGCTAATCTTCTAGTCATAAATTTGATATATCTTCCATTGGATCATTAAGAATAAAGGGATTCTTTTCTAATGCGGCCACGAAAACATTAGCACCTGCTGACACTAGGGTCAAAAGCATCATGCACCTGAACAAAAATAAATGAGAACAGAATTTAAATCTGGAAATATATTAATAAATAAATGTTTTTTATTAAATTATCAAAATCACATGGCCAGAGTTGATATCTTTTATCCCTTTAGAAATGTCTCTCATCTAATATATTAACACAGTTTCAAATGGATCACAATTTTCATAAAGACTTATCTGTATTTTGAAATTATTTACAAATATCATGTCTGAAAATAGGATTTCATGCCATTTCCCGTACCTCTGCATTTTCATTTTGAAGGAATTAAAGTTCCTTGCATTTTTTAAGAGGTCTCTTTTAAACAACTGACTGCATTTCACACATTACTGAAATTTATGCATATATATCTATATATATATATATATATATATATATATCTATATATATATATATATATATATATATATATATATATATATATATATATATATATATTCTGGAAGGTGAAATATCAAAACGTATTCATATACGATGTGTGATTATTGTGAATGTTATTTTTTTAATGTTGAAAATGAAACAGAAGAAAATGAAATGTATTTTCATCATTTGATGCTCCTTTATATCAGGAAAATAAATTACTTTGCACAAGCAACGAATAAATAAATGTCTTTTCATGGCGATAGAGTCATAGCGGAAGTAATTTTCTAGGCCCAGAAGGGGAAATTCTGATCTGGAGAAAAAAGAATACCCGACTCATTGATGATGAGAAAATTAAAAAATGCATGTTATAAATAATTCAGTCAGAATAGGATGGGATATAAGAGATTTACTCCACATATCTCATATGAGTGATGTAATTCATTTGAATAAACTTCGATACATTACTCGTTATGATGCTCGAATTCCACACATTTTAATTGAAAAAAATAATGGGCGACATTTCACTATTCAAATGTAACAAAAGCTGCGTAAGAACGATAAGAGGAGATGCACAATAAATTGTTTACAAGAAGGTGTAGAGAAAAATGTCCGAAAAAAATGATGTACCACCAGTAAATACCTTAAAAACTGGTCTGCCTTCGAAGAAGATGATATCTGGTGTGAGTAGAAAGTAATTGTTTATATCAGACGTTTAATTCTGACAAGTACTATTCCCACTAAACCAATTCACCTGCTCCACGGACGTGTATGTAAACATTTTTTACCGAACATGTCTTTCAGACGCGGGCAAATAAACACATCCAAAACATAACATTCAAAAACCAACTACAGACGTGTTTATACGTCGATCTTGATTATTTTGACGTTCTTCTGAACTTGAAACGAATCCAATTGTCAACGCATGCGTCTAGTTGGAGAAACAGCCACCGCTCGAGTACATCAAGGTGCCTCACTTTCTTAATTACTATATTAAAAACAATTAAAAATATCCTCTGAAAATGAAAAATTTTTTCCCAAACTAATTGCTGGGGAAAGAGTTAAGGGCGGAAATCCACGAAAAAACCTCAGATATTAGCCAGTCGGGAAAGTGTAGTCATCAGATCTCATCTTCAATGGCAGAAAAAAACAGGAATTCTGACAACTTGGAAGTGATAACTTCCTCCCCCTACCGTAATCAAGAGAACTTGCACATTCTGTTTACTACTTTTTTGATCCCTACAAAATCTCTTAATGGGATGATCTTCATTTTACGAAACCCTGTAAAAACACGATTAGTTCATCAAGTAGAAACATTCTAGTTTCTGAGAGAGTAGAATCATGAAGCCTCTTCACTATTCGCCAAATGTAGCAGGACAAAATTACATATATTATATTGTATAAATATGTATATTCATATAACTATTGTTTTTGAAATTCACGTAAAAAACGCAATGAAATGTTGTTTCTTCTCAATAGTTTATATACAACTGAACACTTTAAGAATATCAATCCGAAATATGTAATACAGTATAATACACTATGGCTTATCATTATTTCATTATTTCATGCTTTGCTAATTATATATAATTATACTTAAAGAATTGATGGATATTATTTTATCCAACATATATTTCTTGCTACAAATGTTAATTTTAGCGGATATCCCTACTTGACTAAAGCTTCGTTTTCTCAAGAAACACAACAGAGAAAATATGACCTGTAGAATATATATATATGTGTGTGTGTGTGTGTGTGTAAGGTGTATCAAATAAATTTACAAAATTTGCGGGTGGATTCCTCACATTAAGACAAGGGCAAAAGTCCGCATAAACATATGTACACTTATATATATATAAATCTTTCATTTTCGAGTTATTAAGCTTAAAGTTTACTGTAGATGCTGTTAAATGTACAATCCAAACTCCAATTGAAAAATGTAATTCCATAATTTGTGGTGCCACAGATCCTGTCACAGCAACGCGACGACAAACAACGGCAAATCATGGATGACTCAGTTGCCTTCGATCTGGAAAAGCAATCTGATGCAGCTGTGAAGCCACGTATCCATTACCACTCGCAGGGCCGCATGAAATATCCTATCTGCCTGCTCACGATATGAATATCCTGCCACTATTAGACAGAATACTCCTCAGGTAACTCACTATTACACACGTTAAACTTTGAAGACAGACTAGCCAGAAATATTCACGATTGAGAAATGTAACTTATTCTACATGCCAACACAGCACAATCTACTGTAAACTTTCTTTAAACTCAATAAATCAAAAACGAATTATTAACGTACATATATATATATATATATATATATATATATATATATATATATATATATATATATATATGGAATTTTGTCCCTGTTTCTCTTTGAGGAAACCACCCTCAAATTATGTAAAATATTTTTGATACAGCCTGTATATCGTACTTATTATAAAACGCAGATTGTGGGTGTGTATGTGTGTGTGTCTGTGCGTTTGTATATTGGGTCGGATTTCCTACTTTTTTCAACCGATTTCAACAAAACTTCACAATACTGAGTAAAATTACCTTGTCACCACCCAAAATTGGAAAAACACAATTTTTTTTGCACGAAAACAATTTGAAAACGATAAAACACGATTCTGTCGCCAGAATGAAAGGGGGACAACTCATATCGATACTTATAAAACCCATGTTGTTTGTGTCTGTGTGTGTTTATTTATATATGTGATCAGATTTCCTACATTTTTCAACCGATTTCAACAAAACTTCACTTTTTTTTGGCAGGTAGCGTTTCTTATTGTCTTGCACACTTTTTTCTTTATTTTTACATTTATAATGCTTTAAAAATTCCATTTCCAAGACAATTGTTTATAATAAAATTCTATTCAATCGATAGACTCATAACGATTGAAAACAATGTTTTTGTTTGACCAATTCGTAAAAAAAAAAAAATAATTAAGACATGCGTGTCCATCAACCTTAAACAATAATTTTTGTCAATTTTATTTTTCAGTCTTTATGATGGTCGACATTTGATCTATCTCTTACTGTTATATCCCCGGGCAATGCCGAGTTCTCCTGCCAGTATATATATATATATATATATATATATATATATATATATATATATATATATATATATATATATATATATATATATATATATATATATAGGTAAACTATAAACAAAACTACTTTTACTCTTCAATGAGTGTTTACTGAAGTGGAACTCTCTGTTATGAAGATCATATAATTTGTAACATTTCTTTCAATTCACAAATGTGTTGTTCATTTCTTTGTATAAATCGGTCGACTTTTTCTCTGCTCAGTATCAAACCCATTGCCATTGCATTTTAAGAAGTCTGATTTGCAGCAAGTTTTTACTATACAAAGTAAAAGAAAGTATTTTACAACAGGCATAGAATAGCAACCTATAAATATCGATGATCTTATATTTGTAACATCGGTTTTCCTTTCATCTGAAACGTGTTTTAGGTTATTTGTGATCATTCAGAATTCATATATATTTTATGATTTCTTTTCAGTATTACTTTTTTGGTGTCGCCATACTTAAAGAGATCTGATAAAGAAACACGAAAAATGACGATTATTCCCTTTAGGATACGTTCTCTTTCAAAGTGGCTACTTTATATGATGTCTCTTAACATAATATATTCACTGATTATAGCTCTTTCCTTATTACTATGGCTTCCTTCCTCAAATATATGTGACAAACTTATACGTAGTTAGAATTATTTCTAAATGTAGATTTCACATAATATATTTTCAATTCATAAGTAATTGAGAATATAAGATTAATTTAAACATTTGTTCTGCAGAAACATTAACATCATAATGAAAGCAAAACACACATGCAAACATATATATATATATATATGTATATATATATATATATATGTGTGTGTGTGTGTATGTGTATGTGTATATATTTATATATATATATATATATATATATATATATATATATATATATATATATATATATATATATGTATGTATAATTCACGGTAAATTTACAAGACAAAATAAATATATTGCAATTGAAAGATATTTTAATGGGTGATATTTATTAACGGTACAATTTCGGAAAGTGCGGTCCGCTTGAGTTGTATTTTGAATATTTCAAAGGAGAATTTTTTTAGAATACTAATATGTCAAATCCACGTTTTTTGTTTTGTTTTGGAAGTGTTTTTCTATTAACGTGACATGAACAAAATTGTCCAATACGTAGAGTAATGTTTTAGCAAATGTTCCAGAAACTTTGCACATTGTATCAGTTTTTATACATATATTCAGTTATACATTGTATATAATATTATAAGGAATCAATCTCTATGAGATATCGCACATATATTGCAGGTTTTAATAAAATATTACTCTATATAAAATAACAGAGCTATTAAGCATATATACATATTATCCCTCACTAGTAGTACGACGCGGAATTTCATTTATCTAATCTTACATGTGCTGGGCACAGATAGAGCGTTACATAATTTAAATTGTAATAAAAATATGTTTACTGCAATGATGGTGCAATTTATTTATTATACGTGAATTACAATCTTTATTTTAAAAACATATGTTGACTATATAATAGACGGGAGTTTTATGTTATTTACATAAAATCACCTTTGATTAATATATTAATTTATTTTTTAAATAAAAAGTGATTAATGGTTGGGAATATTATTTTATTGCTTGATGTAATGTTCTCCCTGAGTGAGCGGTAAATTCACGCCGGATGAATTTCCGGTTTCTGCAAACATAGCAGGACACAGATTCGATCCTGGCGAACGATTTTTTTCTTTATTCATAAATTTTGAATGCGCAGGCCGTTAGACATAATGCACACTATTTAATGCATAAGAATGGGTCGTCTATTTCTATAATTACTCTTAAAATAATAATCATAATAATATACACACGCAAGCACGAACTCACTCTTTTTCAAATTTATTATCCACGTAGCATGTCTGCATAGTCCGTAGCATAGAGTTTAAATACCTAAGCTGGGTGAAATGTTACTATTTCGAACTATAATATTCACTTTGCAAGTTTTTCTCTATGAGCTAAATTCTGAAATATATCACAAAGAACGAGACTATGTTAAAAGTAATTTTTGTTGTTTAAAATACAATCCATTTTAAATTAAGTTGCAAATATGTTGATATTCATTGCTTCTATGTTGTCCCTCAGATATCTTTCTTTATTTGACTATTTAATATCTTCCACTTTTACTCTGAATTTCTGTTTTTCATTCTTCCTAGTTTCTTTTCATTCCTATTGTCGATGTTCCTTTGGCCATTATAAATAAAAAGAGTTTTGTTGAAATCGATCTTTACATCTATATTGCTTTTTTTCCGAATTTCTTTTCTTTTTCGTGTTTATCCGCCCTTCTCTCTTTCTTTTTCTCTTTCTTTTTCTCTTTCATTTTCTCCTATAAGTTTTTTTTTTCATCAGCAGTATTTTCCCATGCAAGTTAATGGACATCACTACCGATTCCTTATAAACGACACTTCACCAGTTTAGTTTCAAGTAGGCTGGAAGCTCCAAGACAAATATTTATATGGCTTAGATAAATGGGTTTGAGTGTAAGATGCATCGCTAAGTGTTGCTTCTGAAGCCACAATTACTTTCTCAGAAAACGTCAAATGAATCTTGGTTCCACAAAAGCAGAAAACGAAATACAAGATATTTTTAATGTTTGACTGGTGTTAATACGATAATGACGAATTAATGATGACGTATATACTTTATATATATATATATATATATATATATATATATATATATATATATATATATATATATATATATATATATATCATTAAATGTAAATTTGAAAAAAAATCAATTAATTGCATTTATTCATCAAATATTTATTTTAAAAATCTTATGAAATTTCATAAATTTCAACGACTTTTGATTATTCCTTAATACTCTAATTAACTCACCATTCAGACAATAAGAATGGATTTTTGTATTCACTAACATATACGTACCTGATAATATGGGTAATGTCATATCAAGTCTTTCGTCATGAATCATCGTAAGAATAGGATTGAATAAAGAATTAAATCTATTCATCACGTGACAGTTTTTTTTTCCTGGGATGATGTGATAGTTGAGCAGTTTTAAGTGAAATCGATAATTTGAAAATATTTTATTTATTAGGTTGGTGCAGAAATAATGTCGTTTTTTGACGTTCAACTTCAAAAGAGAAAACGACATTGTTTTTGCACCAACCTAATAGTATTTTAATGATTCTTTCCTAAGTCTACGACCAAAAAAGAAGACAGGCATTCTAATAAAAAAATAAAATTTTATCAATGTTGATTAATTATCAAATATTTCTTGTAAATATCGGAATCTTACTGTGACAAGAACTGGTCAGTGATGAAAAGTAAGATTACTTAGATTCCCAGTCCAGATAAGCTTGCATCTTGTAGAGAAATAAAGGTACATAATTCTTTAATCCCAACCTTGACGCTAATGTATCTATTAATGATCTATTTAAAATATTGAAAAAAAGAAATTATCATAATTTGGAAATGTGCATTGATTTTCATTTAGTTGTGGCCTGCAGGCAATCAGTCACGTCTTTATTGTCTTTTGTTGTATATGAGATTCGGACTACCCGAGTTTGTGTTCTATGTGTCTGATATTTGATTTGGTTGTTCAAAGAAATTCAATAAATTATTCACTTCAGTATATAATGTTTCAACAATTTCCTGGGTTCTTGAAATATTTTAGGTATAGTGCAGCTTATTCCAATTGATTTCAAACTATTGCACTTTCTTTACATGACAATGTTCAAAATCTCAAAAGCATATTCGAAACACCATTTGAAATATAATTATATGGTAGAGTATAGCCAAACATATATTATACATGGTCTGAAGATTGCTTTCAAGTATAAAACAGTAACTTGGTACACGTTTCTGATTTTAGTGTCCACCATATATATATATATATATATATATATATATATGGATGTAAGATTAATAGTTTTCTTTTCGTACTACAGTATAATTGTCCACCCAACAAAATATGTAATATCTAAAAAGAACACCAAACTAATTCTTTTTCCATGATTTCTGATGAGACGTTTATTCATCTTGACTCCATTTGACATAAGAGTCATTGAAAAATACTTTGAGATATTCATCTAGAAAGAGAAAAGTTAAAATTGTTTTGTATCAGCCCCACTGTGTTCTCAACTGAGCAATGCTGAAAGGAATAAATCAATCAGGCTTTCAGTAAAGGTAACAAACAACGGTCACCTTCGTAAATGGAAATCTCTTCAGTAAATTTAATGGAGCAATATGGCTGCTTGACGTTGTTTATGTCTGTAAAAACAATACGGTAGATTTGGATGACATTGAAGAGAGCTCAGTGGTAGAATTTCTGACTGACACCAAATCAGTTTGGTTTCGATCCGGGATTGAGGCATTCGGTTGTCTAGTCGCACTAAGGAGCTGCGAAACAGTACTGTCAGCGAAAGTGATATATATAAAAGAACATTTTTTTCAATATTTCATGAGCTTCCGATCATTAGTTATGGTTAATTAATTATGAATATGTAATTTTCTTTCATGATCTATTTTATTATGATTTTTCTTTTAGACTTGGAGAGTAAGTGTGCAATCTTATTGCTCAAAGTAGTGTTCACTTATGTTCTAAAAACCTCGGATAATTCCAATAAGATATTTTAAATCATTTCTAAGATACAATTGTTGAAAGATTAATATAAAAAATAGACATTTTTTCTATTACAAGATTTGGGTTCTTATGATTTAATAAAATTCTATTCCAATTTAACAACAAAATTAAATCTGGAATGATCATAAGATTCTATTTAAGAGTCCTCTGGACATGCAACCCTCAATATTTAAACAAAGAGGAGAAATATATTGAAAATACATTCAAAATACCACAATTTTTGACACAGGGAATGCTACATCAACATAAAAAAAACATAATCCACTGAGATGAAAATGTCTGGAAAGTGCCTTGATTACTAGTTGAGTCACGATAAATTTGCTTCCAGGCTCTTACAATATATCTCTATTCTTGGTAGATTTTATATTGTCACATTTTGGGATATTCAAGGACATATGTGATGAAGATTTAAAGAAAAAGAATACTAATGAATTTGGCTAGAACGAAAAAAAAAAATATTTCGAAAATATTTTTTCAAAAATTTTGAAACTTCCTGTGCCTCTCCTTTCTTGTGCATGTGTATACATGGCAACTTCAACAAAGTCCAGTCCATAACAATATAAAAATTGTAATTGCCATATAATTGTATTTATTTATTTTTTCTTTATTCAGATATATGACAGTCCGTCATCCTTGAAAAAATATTATGCTGACAAATATATGCCGATGTCTTTTTTTTTTTGAAGATTTTTATAAACATAAATGACAAATCTTTCTAAATTAGAGCAGAAATGGTACGCAAGTTTACGCTTACGTTTTGGAGAAAAGGGATATGATTAACAACAATGATGAACGTTTTGAATTATTGTTGTAACTGCTAGGCGATTATTACTCGTTGCAGGAGTTATTATACTTGCAAACAGCATGCGATGCAATATTTTGATCATATTCCGTATGGGTAAAAACATTTTCTTAAAGAACTGGAAAATTACATGTTTGTCGTTTTAATCATATTTTTTTAAAAAAATATTGACGCGTAGGATGATACTGGTATTTCAGATTTCGGCAATTTTTAATCTACTTATCCGAAAAAAAAACAAAACAAAAAGAAAACACTGTGTCAAATGGATAATTTTGCCCAAGACACTGCTAATATTTAATATCCACCCCCCACTCTGCAATGTTTATTGTTTTAATAAAACTCAATCATATCAATGTCAATTTATATATTGTATTGTTCTTGTGTTTTGACAGCAAATATAATAAACACTATTTATTTATTCCATTGTTTATATACTCTGTTTATTATATTGTTTATTGGAATGGTTATCACAACATCAGCTATTTGTCAATCGATTCGAACTTTATGAACTAGTAAATAATACGGATTACATGACAGGTTCATATATTTGAACAATTTATTAAGTATTTATGAATTTCTGAATAAAAAAAATGTTTTCATATTTATTTCTTTAAAAATTGGCATTTGGTAAATATTGGATTGCTTTAGTTTTAAAACAGTTGTATTTTTAGAATGGTGCAAATATAACATTATTCTTGTCATCCGATTGTTGACAAAATCCAAAGAAATGTCTGTAATGTAATCAATCTTGACCTGGCATCTTCTCACTGACTTGACGTGATTTTTCCTATGTTATTTGTAGAAATATATTCATGGCAACTACTCTGATGAGCATTTTTCCCTAGTGCCCTGACCGCATGAATGTAAATGTGCTAGCTATATTTGCAGTTAGTTCTTTGTATTTTACTGCTGAACTAAGAAGAATCAACCACCACTTCTACTCCAGTTGTTTACTTTCTGGCACTTGCCATCTGAAAAATGATCTCCAGTTTTGTTGCTTCCCTAATAACTACAATCTTCAAATATTTAAATGCAGCGTCATTTCAAATCGTCTGTCGTCTTGAAACTTTTTGTTCTTTCCTCAATCTTCACCACTCTCAATTTCTCATATTCAATCTCTTTATAACCCAGCGCTCTGGTGTCATTGTGAAACGATAAAAAACAACAATCTAACAATTAAATAGTGTTTAATATTTTTGTTGTAAATTCTCAATAACAAAAAAAAATACATGAATTCAATTTTCTCATGTCTAGGTTTTTTTACACTTCTAATCATCGCTTTCATAACAACAAATATTGCCGAGGCGTGAAGGTAATTAAAATAATAACGATGACAAAGGGAAAACAGTCATATTGACAGGGTTTTTAGTTGTGGTTACGAAATTTACAGATTGCCCAGCTTTATTTCTAAATTCATCAGAAAATACGTGTGATTGCAAAATACGTAAACACACGTACAATAAATCTTATAGTCTTGTTTATATTTACTTGCAGAAAATACTGAATTCATTCTCGGTAACTTTTGCTGTATTGATGTATAGGGTATTTTACATAATATAAATTATTATATACGACAAATTACTCTTATTATATAGCAGAATTTTTTGTGTTAAGCGGGTGTATTTTAATAAGAATATTATAATATCAACAATGATTATACAATACGATATTTTAAAATTATTTGAAAACATATATTATTTATTGCAGTGAAGTTTTAATGAAAATATTAATATGAATGTTACTGTAAAATTACTGCTATACTCACTTACTTATATTTAAATAACAACTGTATATGTTAAAAGGGGATAGACTGCATAGCATCCAGAAAGATATTCAAAGGTTCATAAATTAGCATCAGCTGTTCTAAATCCTCGATAATATCTTCCGAATAGACCGACCACTTTATCTCAAGAGAATGTTGGAAACACATTTATTTAGATATTCACACTTAGGAGACGACAGAGCCGATATATCGGTCGAAAAGTCGAATCACGATGGAAACGACTGGGTAAAAACCTCACCCGGTAATACAAGCCTCGGGATTAACTGGCTGGTTTTCGTACCAGCCAATTAGATTGTTTCTCGCATTTCTTTCACATCTGGACTTTTCTTTGACGGTTTTTATGATAGTTTCTGTGATTTTAGAATATCTTTTGTGTTCCAAGTCAGGCCATGTAAAAAGGGAGTTTTGCCACAGAAATTCCAAATCAGTTTCCATCTCCAAAAGGTTGAACGGTTTTTAACACTGAAAGTTTTCGCATATAATCGTGCATAAGCATGATATTCTATCTGAAAGTATTTGATGTATTCTTCAATCAAATCGCCACGCATATTTCATCATATCATTGTATGTCTCAGGCGTCATTTTAAAACATTTTGAGAACTGTTAATGGACCCACCACTTCCCCACATTTAATGTTTCATCACTAATATTCCATGGTTATAATTATTTATTACACTGGAATCGTAATCTACCTGGATTCTATACTGCTCTTGGGAATATATATATATATATATATATATATATATATATATATATATATATATATATTGACCACCAACATTAACTCTCTATCTATCTATATCTATCTATCTATCTATATATATATATATATATATATATATATATATATATATGTATATATATATATATATATATATATGTCTGTGTATTTATATATATATATATATATATATAAATCTCTCTCTCTCTCTATATATATATATATATATATATATATATATACTGACCACTAATATTATCTATCTATATGTGTGTGTGTGTTTTATATATATATATATATATATATAAATATACTGACTAGTAATATTATCTATCTATATATGTGTGTGTTTATATAGATAGATAGATAGATAGATAGATAGATAAGGTGCAATAAATCTCTCAGACATATTTCGTTAAATAATATAGATTAATTCTATCATTTTTTCTTCTTTTATTTTATTCGCAATTTTTTTATTTCATCTACCTGGCCACAATCTTTTAACTGTCTTGAATTTTGGCGATCTTACTAAGTAGTGGCTGTGACTTTACATTTGACGGAACCGAGTTGCTGGCTGCTGCTATCGAACTTTTTGCTCGCGCTTAGTTAGGCTGTTTTGATCAGGTGTCTCACAATATCAGGGTAATTGTAGTGTCATGTCGCGCATGGGTTGATGTCTCTACACGTATTTCTGGTGGGCAACCCAGAGGCCACATCATTCTATTGTCTCAACCATTCTCTGGCAATTTTCTCGTGCCATGGCCGACAGATAGTGGCAATTATGGTCTTTTCTGTCCTCCTCAAAATGAATCTCATGGTAAATACACACAAAAGAAATACGACTAATTCAGCAAACAAAACCAAAAAAAAAAAACACCTTTCTCATCAATCTCATTTTCTCTAATATTCGTTGTATCCTTTCCAACTTGTGCAGCGTAGAATCTTTTCTCTTGAAACGGTCACAAGTCATCTTTTCCCATTGAAATGTCTCCATTTCTACCAATGAATTCTTGATTCCAAGTTATCTTCCCCTTGACCGAAACGATTCCAGCATTCATATGCATGGCCGTGGTGTTGAAATTCAGGATAATCATTCAATGGCCAGAGGATTGTCTTTCGAGGCACCAGACAATTCTTCCATGTGACCAATCCATTACTCATATCGTGGACTTCCCTACACGATTCTCTAGTAAAACTGAGCACATGCTTCTCTACATTATTTCTTACCTCCTCTCCTGGCTCTTGCCAAGCTTCGCAACACTGCTCTATTGGTAACTCGGACCACATTGTTTTTATCTATCGAAATTGCGTTCCAATCATCTATTAAACAGGAATCCACTACTCATAAGACCCCTTACAGTTACCAGCATGCTGATTGAGATTCACTCCGTAATTTTCTTTGTAACGTCTTTGATTGATATCTTTAAACTCTCAATTGAGAATTGAACCATTGAGGTTTCCTTTTGGGTCAAAGACGCTTTCATCTCTTCTGGGAAGTACCAGATGAAATCTCAATCAAATTCAAGGTTTACACCAGCACGTCTGCTATAGCACACAAGAACAAATATTTTCGGCTATTGCCGTGTGAGAGGTCTCGAAACAATAGGGTCATATTCGTTGCTGTTCGCAATAAATATATACGTATCCTCGAAGAAGCTAAGTCTCTTTTTACTGAGAGAATGCGGCACCGTATTGCATTTCTTTCTAGGCTGTAATAGGGATAAAATAAGTGTAATATGTCGATTCTTACCCTGTTCTTAAGTAGTAATAACATCTGTTGATAAAATAAATGTTTGTGCATAAATTCACCTCAAACTCTACTTTTGACTCATCTAGAGTATTCCTTGCCTAACTTCCTAGTTAGAACTCAGCATCTGTGGAATGATGTTCATATAACCCTTTCTATGTTGTCTTCTATCTTCCCTAACCTAGATCCCCATAAAACCTATGAACCCGATGGTATTCTTGTAATAGCCATTAAGAATTGTGTTCCCGAACTGGCTACTGTTCTCTCTGAAAAGTGTAATGAATGTTTCGCTGATATTCCGCCTGCTAGATGTCAGCATCTGTTTTTTTTTCAGTTTTCAAACCGCTGGTAAATAGACCGACACTTCCAACAATCGGACTATTCGCCTTCTACTTCTTTTTGGGTAACTCCGAATACCGAATTGATTCATCATCTCTCATCGTAGGACGTTTTTTTTCTGAAATGCAATATGGCTTTTGTTTCGAAAGGTCAACTGCTGATGTACTGACAACAATTGCGGAAGGAGTCTCTAATGTTCTATATAAAAACGGCAAAGTCCTGGCTGATACATTAGACATCTCGAAAATCTTTGACAGGGTCTGGCATAAAATTCTTCCCCACAACCTGAAATGTTTCAGTTTTCTCCGGACACATTTTTGAGCTGATCTAATCTTTATTATCAAATCGTTAAATGAAAGTTATCTTGAATGGCTAATCGTCTACATCTTTTCGTAATAACGTGGGTATTCTCCAGGGTTACCTCATTGGTCCTAGGCTGATTTTAATTTTCATTAATGACCTTCCTGATGACCTCAGCACCTACATCGATAGTAAGGCTGATCAGTCCGACAAGGGCCAAATGGCAGCTGATAAACAAAACGACCTCAAGAAATTCGTTAACGGGGGCAAAGGATGGGATGCTAATGTTATCGCCTTACAAACTATATTTCTTTCCATTAATCAACTGCGAAACACCTCTCTGACTTCCATCAGCATGGCTTGTGCTAACCTCAAGGAAAGTGAATCATTGCGTCTTCTCGGGCAAACAATCTCAGCCGACATCAATTGAAAAGACTGTATTGAATTGCTATGTCAACTGCTAAGAATGTTGGTTCATTGTTTCGTGCAAGACAATTTTCCTCTCATGAATATATCTTCCATATCTATAGTTCTACTATTCGTTCATGCTTAGAATATTGCTGCCACATACGGGCCGATGCTGCCCCTGTTATTTATCTTGACCTCTTTGACAAGTTCCAAGGAAGAATCAGCAATATTATTGGTCTTGATCTAGCGGTTCAGATCAGTCACGTTCCCCACGCCGCAAGGTTGCCTCTCCGTGTCTTTTCTATAAATATTTTTATGACATTTATTTCGATAGGCTTTTTCCTTTGTTTATTTTAATTTAAGCGCAGTAATGGACTGGCGAAGAGATCTCATCTATTTACAGTTGAGCTGCCTAAATATAACCGTAAATTCTCTATTGATTCTTTTTTTAGATTTCTCGCTTGTGAAAATTAAATGCAATGTAAATCCCTAACTACTGTGCTTCTGATTATGCTTTCTACTTCCCGTGTATATTTTTTCTGTTCTTAATTCCTCCAAAACATAATGATACTTGTGTCTAGTGGCTTTACTGGCTTGCACAGAGTGATACCGATTGAAAAAATTAAAACTAAATTAAAATAAAAATTCACAGACAGAGCTTTTCCATATATATATATATATATATATATATATATATATATATATATATATATGTACACACATACTGATGAAAAAATAACTCCCTTTTCTATGAATGATTGGAGCGCCAGGTATTCTGGCTTAACACCTTGTGATAATTTCTGTGTGTGGGGGTTAAAGAAACAATTCTACTATATCAAACGAATACTTTGGAAGAATTGAATGGGCGATTACAAGTGGCTGTTTCTTCCACGACTGTTCCTGGTCAAATCAACGCTATTCCCGGACATCTCGAGTAGGTGGTGGCGAAATCTTGTGCCCCTCTCATTCTAAATGCGTTCCTCTCGTATACATTTCTTGTGAAAATAAATAATAATAAGTATTTGAACATGAGGAGTTATATAATAAATTATAAGTATTTGAACATGAGGAGTTAGTGTAGATCACAATATATATATATATATATATATATATATATATATATATATATATATATATATATATATATATACATATATATATATATACATATATATATATATATATATATATATATATATACATATATATATATATATATATATATATATATATATATATATATATATATATATATATATATATATATATATATATATATACATATATATATATATATATATATACATATATATATACATATATATATATATATATATATATATATATATATACATATATATATATATATATACATATATATATATATATATATATATATATATATATATATATATATATATATATATATATATATATATATATATATATATATATATATATATATATATATATATATATATATATATATATATATATATATATATATATATATATATATACATATATATATATACATATATATATACATATATATATACATATATATATATATATAAATATATATATATATATATATATATATATATATATATATATATATATATATATATATATATATATATATATATATATATATATATATATATATATATATATATATATATATATATATATATATATACATATATATATATATATATATATATATATATATATTATAGATATATATACATATATGGCAACTATAAAAACACATAAACCTAACTATCTCTCCGTCCTATCATATCGCAAATTCCAACTCCTGTATATCATCTAACAAAATACATCAACCAACTTATTACTCCCTATCTTCCTAGTAAATATAGTGTTAAGTCAACATTAGAAGTAATCCAAATCCTAAAAAGTGAAAAACCTGACAATGAAATCATGGCTTCACTTGATGTGGAAAACTTATTTTACCAATGTCCCTGTTAGTGAAACTATTGACATAATCATAAGAAATATATACAGTAACTCATCTTTACCCCACTTAAAATTAATCCTAATATATTAAGAAAACTACTATTAACTTGTACTACTGAAGTCCCTTTCTTTGATAATAATAATATATATATACAACGTGATGGTGTTCCATGGGTTCAGTATTGGGCCCGACATTTAGCAATTTCTACATGTCGAACCTAGAAAATAAGTTATTTACCGATTTTAAAAACCATCAATCTACCTAAGATACGTTGATGATATTCTTATGTTAGTTAAAATACAGATGAAATAATTCAACTTCAAAAACGGTTCCAAAATAATTCTGTCCTTAAATTCACATATGAACTTAATACTAATAATAAAATCCTTCCTTGACATATTAATAAACACAAATAATAACAAATTTACTATTTCTCCATACAAAAACCTACAAGCATAAATTCATGTACACTTAACTACAAGAGCGAATGCCCATATTACTACAAAATAGCAATTATAAAGAATCTAATACATCGTGCAGAAACTAATTCATCCACCAAACAGATTTTTTTTACAGTGAACTAAAGAATATAAAACAGACACTTATTAATAATAGCTTTCAAACTATATAGTTGATGAACAAATAAGATGCTTTCTTAGAAATCTCAATAATAAGCAAATTGTACATAATACTGCTTCTACTGATCTCAAATATATTAATCTCCTATATCGTAATCAAATGCATACTAATTATAAACAAGATGAACACATACTAAAAAATTTAGTAAATTTAATATATCAACTACAGATCCTAGCAAAAAAATTAAATTAATCATATACTACACTAAATCTAGTATATCCAACTTAATACTTCGCAATGATTCTTCTCCCCCGGTTAGCGATTTGCAAAAAACCAACATAGTTTATAAATTCAAGTGCCCTTTGGGAGAGTGTATTCCAACGAATTAAATAATATTTATGTTGGTCACACCACAAACTCGCTTTCACGACGCTTGACACTACATCTTAATGAAAACTCTAACATTTTTAGGCATTTAAAACAACATGCCTGCCCGCACACACAATTCCGTAAAATACTTGTCGAAAACACAACTATACTTCGACATGAAAACAATAAACAAAAACTAAAAAACTTGAAGCATTATACATCAAACAGTTAAAACCCAACCTAAAAAAAAAAATCAACTATGGAATCTCTACAAATATTCTTAAATGTCTATAATTTCAATAATTGGTAACAGAAGCCATTGGTTATACCAACGGCTTTCCTTATTTCATTCTCCAATTCACTCGTGTAGTCATGTGTGACGTCATGAGATGCGGTGCGATTTTCGCTTCTAGCGTCTTATATGCGCGTGTTCATCGTTGCTTAGTGATCCACTATGTAAACATAACAATGACAGACTATATCATCACTGTCGTGTCCGTATATTGTTTGATATGTTTGTAATTACATCTTTGATAATGGCTTGAGTAAGCCGAAAGCTTAGATTTTATTAAAAATAATGGATAAATATTGTGAAATTTTTTTTCGGTAAATGATAATGTTACCAAACTTATCAGAAGATATGAAAAAATTTTACATAAAATAAATAGACAACACTTGTCTATATTATTTAATGAAACGTGTATAAATATATATATATATATATATATATATATATATATATATATATATATATATATATATATATATATATATATATATACATATATATATATATATATATACATATATATATATATATACATATATATATATATATATATATATATATATATATATATATATATATATATATATATATATATATATATATATATATATATATATATATATATATATATATATATATATATATATATATATATATATATATATATATTAATCTAGCAAACTATATATTTTTTTTTATTCAGAAATTGCCTTATACAGAATGAAATTTCAATCACTGGAAATTCATTTCTCTTTAAACATGAAAAAGTATACGAATGCACTATCAGTGGTTTCTCCATATCATTCTCCATAGTATATTTTTAAATAATCTCGGTTGCAACCCGAAATACATATACAGATATTATGCCTTTATTGCTGAATTATCTGCTATTTATTGATGTATATAACTTCATGAAGATGAACTCAAGGAAAATCATCTGGAGACGTCAGATCAGAAGAAAGATACGGCCAAAAAATCTCGGAATTCCACAAAATTATCCGATAAGATAATAGTTTGGTTATATAGCAAATAAAATTAAATTTACAAATTTCCTGAGGTTTTACCACATCATATATACTTATAAATAAAATATAAGTAAACTTCAAAGGGAAGTGAAGATTTTCAATAAAATTTTTGAGTGCAATTCCCTAATATTAAATTGTATTTGTTTCAGTAAATTAAAAGCAGGTGTATTTAAATATAAATAAATCACAATCGCTGAGAAGTTCTCACAGTGTAAACTTCCAAATGTCTGAACTTCTAAAGATTTATTGAAAGTACCGGTTCTAAAATAACCAATTTGGAATAAAAGACAATTCATTAACGCAAAAAGCAATTTTATAAACAGAACGAAGTATTTTGACAGAAACAAAGGGGGGAAAACACAGATGTAGCGCCGGTCAGCTATAACAAGAAAAAACTAAATACGAATATAACAAAAACAAATGCATACCAACAACTGAATGCGGTAGAAATTTAAAAATAAATCCGGCTTTTGGTTCCTTATTTTGTTTTACGTTCATTGGTTTATTTTCCTTTCACGCCATTGTACACTCTTACTTTGTGTATGTTTGTGGAATTCATAGAACGTACAGAATATCTCTTAAGTATACAAATAAAATATTAAATATAAAAAAATTAAAAAAGGAATAAATTATCATTTATTGCCATGTATATTATTTTTAAATATCATCACTCTTTAAATATTTTAATATAAAGCAACTGTTATGAGTCATTTTTAAGCAGATGATATATATTTGAGAGGCTGATTAAGATTATATGTTAGTAATTGATATCTAATTGTATATTCAACTCTTGTATCAACAATTATTTACTCATTATACATTCTAGTTTCTATGAATTTTGAAGCCATTAAAGATATGTCTATTTGCACCATTTCTAAATAAAATCATTTTTTATCGTTACATTAGTTACGCTTGTGGACACAAACTGCGCCTTTGTAATAACACTGACACATTTTATTCAATAAGACTGAATGATACAGCAAATTCAAATGGAACTCATTTCATCGGTTCAGCGTCTGACTGTAAACAGCAATGACATTAAAAAAAGGTTTCCTCTTCTCTTAACTACCGTATCACCATAGAACATAGACAATAGATAGATTAGTTTCTAAATAATAATAATCTATTAAACAATAGACATCAGTTAACGGTTTTCTGTCGCCATCATCAAATCTATGATTTGAATGATTAGCTAAAAACAAGCATACAATATAATAACTTTTATAATCCATAGCCAAAATAAACAGTTTAAATACCCTACAAAGAAAACCCTTTATGAAGTCGTCAAAAAATAAAAGTTACGGCAGTTTTGATATGCACAAATCCCTTTCATAAAGAAATAAAATAAAAAAATAAATAAATCTCCGTAGACACGTAAGCCAAACTAGGCTAAAACATTTTCCGTTTCGAATTTAGACATCCCCACCTTACCCTGACTTGACATCTATGAAAGTAACTCTATACTGATACTTATTATTAACACCCAACACACGCCTACCCAATTTAAAACAATTCGCCCTAGCTGTTACCATGGAAATTTGATTTCAATTATTAAAACACGTAAATTTCTGAAATAAGTTATTCAAAAAAAAAATTTCGCTTGAAGATGGAACAGAAATTTTTTAACTCAATTTAATTCAAATAGTTATATTGAAGTTTTGACTCATGTTTTGAGACATGAGACCTCTTATGTCGCGAGTTGGAATCATATTTTTAAATAAATAATTATATTTATGCCCTACATTTGTATCGAGCACTATTTTTCTAAAAATAATAACTAAAAATACTAAGGAACTTTGTATCTACCTAACCAGTTCTTTCCTATTTTCTATATATTTTCATAAATAAATATATATAAATATATATATATATATATATATATATATATATATATATATATATATATGATAAGCAAATATAAATGGATA
The DNA here is from genome assembly GCA_903632075.3 of Acanthosepion pharaonis. NCBI lineage: Eukaryota > Metazoa > Mollusca > Cephalopoda > Sepiida > Sepiidae > Acanthosepion > Acanthosepion pharaonis. Next base: position 4,404,729 of record CAHIKZ030005567.1, read on the forward strand.
TAAACTGACAGAATGAAGAAAATATCTAAAAAAACAAAACAAAAATCCTTAAAATGCGATTATGTTGTTTTAATATGAATGAAATGTCGACGTCTGACGTTTCGGTTTAATAACCTCTTCAGGACAATATTCATTAAAAATACAATTAACATAATCAGTATAACACGATGAAAATGATGGACATAAAACAAGTCTTATCCAAAACAGCTGTATGTATATATATATATATATATATATATATATATATATATATATATATATATATATGTATATATATATATATATATATATATATATATATATATATATATATATATATATATATATATATATATATATATATATATATATATATATATATATATATATATATATATATATATATATATATATATATATATATATATATATATATATATTATGTTGATATCATTTCAAAGTAAAATTAGCATATTTTAACCGAGTTACATGTGTTTAGAATAATAAAATAATAAATGAAAAACATTACAATATTCTCATTATATTTCATTTTGTTATCTCTGTTATAATATGTTCTGCCATGAATACATCATTCTAAAATCAAATTTGTATCGTTTAGATATTTTATCTTGTAGTTAGCCAGCCAAAGTAACACCCAAAATTTTCTGGTTTCTTAATATTTTGTTTAATTTTGGATTGCATATGTGCTTCAAAACGCAATGGCATTTAATTATTCATTGTGCTGTTAGTTTTGCATGAAAACTTAATAAATTATGTATGACTAATTCGTATGAACAGATTATGCTTCAGTGGATTGTGAAAGGCCTTAGGAAACAAAATAAATCCATGTGCATCAATTCCTACGATCCTTCTTCACGCTATATTAGAATAGTTTTACAATCAGTGAGCAAGGTTATGAGAAGTGCATAGCCTCTTTAACGTCCATTTTGTTGTTTATGAACTGTCTTCATTCAAGATAAATATCATATTTGTCCTTTGTTTGATATAGCTAGATTGAGTATTCATGGGGTTGGCTGTCTTTTTCAAAATATTCCTCTCCGATAGGGAAGCTATCTAATCACGGTTGCAGCAAACTACTCAGGCAAATTTGTGTTACTTTATTTAGCAAATGAAAATATCACGGCACACTTAGCAAAATTTTAAAGGTGATACATTTAAATATTATTAAATAAAACCATATATCTAAAAGAAGTAGAGAGACAAATATGAACTAATTTCATTTCAATCTTTCTATTCAGCTATATGTTCAGCTTATTCACTGTGAAATCTGGTGTGTTTTTTTTTCGCGATTTCTTCAATGTATTGTCGAATATGCGATGAGCAGACACTCATGTTTTTCTACAGTTGAACGTAATCTTTCTCGTTTCATATTTTTGATTTTGCTTAGTATTTATAAACCTCATTCATATAAATAAGAAATAGAAAACTGCAATAAAACTGATAAAGCTTTTTTAGCTAGTGTGCAATATTCTTTTTGCATTGGAATGTATAAATCGGTACCATCGAATATTTTATTTTGAGCCCTTAAAAATAACAATATTTCTTTTTTAAAACATAGTACTAAAAATAACATAATCGAAGAACAGTGAAGGAAATTATTTGAAAAAATAATACTTTCTGTGCCATTACTACTTCCACAAACACTTACATATATGTATGCCGTCTCAATATTTCGTGGCGCACTTAAGAAAATCGCGTGACACACTTTTGTGCCGCTCCACGGCGGTTGAGAATCACTGATATAGAAAGTCAACCTTCAAATCTGTCGAACAAACCTTAGTTCCATTTTCTGAAAGAGCGAGCGCATAATCTGACATGACACAAGTTTGAAAAAAGTACGCTCTAATTCGCGATAACAGTAACTTCTGATTTCGAGCTAATGCAAGCATCAACGGCTAAGAGACAGGTTCGTCTGTCAATTCAAAATGCTTGCTTCAACGTGTTGTATATTTTCAAGCAATACCTAAATGTGCAGCACGCTTGGATCATCTCACGAATCCGATATTATCTTCGGCCTAGGAAGATAGATTGTCCGTGGGGAAATTTCAATTCGAGTTTCATGTTAGGAACGTTAAAGTTTTAGGTATTCAGCCATACACCCACTTGAGAAAGTAAGCTCTTCTAACATGCTTAATTTCCGACGATATATGTTATCCAGTACTGCTCACAGCATGCTTAAACTAACCTAGTTAAAACCTAACCCATCTAAAATAAAGTGCCAATACTGAACTATGGACGTGTCTAGAAAGCCTATGAATGTGTAATATTTAAGTGAAATTAGATAACGAAGCAATCTGAAATATTCATGTGTAAGGAATTAATTATTTAAAACAATGAAATTGCTGCAGGTTATTTGAAAATTGTATTTGAATTATGATGTTTTTTTCCCGGTAACTTATTTTTGTCTAAAATCGAAACTGGCCGAGCAGATACGCTTGAAGATTAAGCGGAGACGCAAGTTCATGTCATTCGACGATACATTCATTTGCGAGCATGTATAAATGGGCCTATACCTAAAAAACATATTACTCGCTGATGTGAATAGAAGCCAAACGTAAAAATAAATTTAGTGGAATTTGAAGTTAATACCTGAGAAATGAATTTTAAGAAACAAGGGATAAGTGGCATTGAATATACCTTTTAAAGATTTCACAAGGACGACTGCGAGGAAACACCGGGAAGCATGCGTAATAAGATGTTCTAAGGAGAAATATTATGATGGTGAATATTCTTCAGTAAATGAAAAGAGTTGTTGTTTTTTTTTTTTAAACTTTTCTAATATATCTAAACGATTCATTAGTTATCAAAGACTTATTAACTATTTGCATATTATTTAAAGCCAGGATATATTTTTAGATTTTATCAATTTCTTCTATTTTTTGAGATAATAATAGTTCAGTGATAAAAGTCTTACTAATTAACCCATAGCTAGAGGAAAAGAAGCAGATTCATAACTTAGCCATAGGTATTAGGGCGTAAATCTAGAGAACGAACTAAACAAGAAGTCGGCTCTTGGATTAAAAATTCCGAGACCTTATCCATTACAACACTCGCACAACCAAATTTACAGAAACTGGTATTCGCAACCGGTCACCCATTTAGGTAGTGATCTAACTCAACATTGCTTATCTTCGGTGATATTACGGGAACTGGTGTGACAACGGTGTGACAGCAAGCCTTAGCTAAATAGTGTGAATGAATAGAAGGTAAGGATATATATATATATATATATATATATATATATATATATATATATATATATATATATATATATATATATATATATATATATAAGAGTAATTCAGAAAAAAAACCTAAAAATCCATAGTCAGTAATAAATTTATTTCGATGAATACAAGCATATTCATCTCATCACACCAATTACATCTTTTGAAAGGGAATCAAGATATTCCAGACAGAAAGATATTGAAAGTTAAAAAATATAATAGAAAAATAAAATATGCAAGATAAAACAATAGCAAAACTAAATTGAGTTATAAATGTTTTCTTGGAGGGGGACTTCCAATTATGAAGAGAGAGAACAGAAACCAGAGTTAATAAGACAGAAAAGGGAACGCAAAGAGAGGGGGGGGTAGGTTGAATTTAAAACAGTGTTACAACAATGTTCCATATAAATTTCACAGAAGAGAGAGGTAAAAATAGTACTATAATAATAATTTACATCATAATACTAATGATATTAATAAAATGCATAATATAGTTATAAGAAAAATAAGCATTATTATAATGAACAAATAAAATTTTCCATATATATATATATATATATATATATATATAACAAAACTAATTAATAATGATGAAAAACGTGCATGGAACTAATAAAAAATAATAATAATAATCATAATAATAATAACAAATAATAATGATAATAAAAATAATAACTAACAAATGGAACTTAATATATATTAAAAACTATATAAATAATAATAAAAAATACAAATGACAAAAAATTAATAATAAAAACACTGGTAAAGATAATAAACGACATATATGATGTAGGCATCTGCATGATAATGACAATTAATTAAATACAACTACTGATACAACTACCATTATATATACATACCATATATAGAAATACATATACACATACACATACAAACAAATGAACACGTGCACAAATATATACTTGTAAACGTATTCAATTAAAACCCAATTAACAAGTTACGTGCAAACTCAATGTTTTTTAGGGTAATCTAAATCCATTTTGTGTCGAGATTTTTTAAAAAATCATTCTTTCATTTTTGCATTTAATTATTAGGATTTTTCCTTTAGGCATAGATTGCTGCCATACACACACACACACACACACACACACATATATATATATATATATATATATATATATATATATATATATGGAGATAGATAGATAGATAGATTAGCTATTACTGTTTAAAATATTATGCTGTATACAATCAGATTGAAATGTGTATGAAAAGAAAGGATATACAAAAAGTAATATTGCATTTTTATTAAAGAAGTACTTGTTATTTTAATTGTTTAATTGATTGTAAGATAGAAGGAGTATTTTTATATTAAATTATAAAGTTTTTAATGTTTCCAGAATCAGAAATGTATTGTGCACTAGTAAAACTATGTATACTTTATCCCTCATTACCTAGCTGCAATTCTCCCCAAAATGTGGTTTCGACCGGTCATGAAATGGTTATTTTAGAGGGTGTGACGTAAGTAGGGACGGACGGGCTAACAGAAATCTTAGATAGTATATATGCTTATATATTCTTGGAAAATAGACTAATGATAATACGGACTTAGAGATCTTAGCTTATTGCGTCATCGTAGTGATTGAGACTAAAAATAATTCTTATTTAAATAAGATTTCTTTTAAGAAATTGAAACTTGCACGATCTGTTTAACAAATATTAGTAATTTGCTGATTTTTCTAATGCTTCTATTTTTTGCGACTTATGTGAAGAATCTTTTTTCTTTAGAAAATCCTAAATATCAGAATCAAACATGCAAGACAAATGATCAAATTTCTAATCACGAATACATTTTGACGTATTTCCTCATGTTTGAATTTGTTTTATATTTCTGGAAGGACATTCCAAAAATATTGACTACATATATAATAAAAACAGATTGTATTCATGGAAAGAAATCTGTTTTTGTGAGGGGAGGGTTGAATAGAAAACAAAGAGTTTAATTCTCTAAAAGCTTGTATTGTTTCATAACATTCGGAATCAGTACATTATATCTCATGCAAAATAGGACTGATTTTGTCATAGATTTATCAACCCAGAACGCAATATGTTCTTTCTCATAATAACAATAGTATAATATCCAAACCAGTTTTGAAATTTAATCTCTCGTGTGATTTCACTTCTAAACAGTTACGTCTTTTTGTAGATGTGATTCAATCATATAAGTTTGATTCATCATATCAGAGATTATCCAAGAAAAAGTTACATATATACGAAGAAATAAAGTTGTTCACGTGCATGAAATTCAATATAATCTGCTGTTATATACTATATAAGTTTATATTTGGAGAAATTAGTATTGCCAGAAATGAGTGTTATCCTGTTCCCTACTAATATATTCTAGGAAATGGATATTAAATGTAAGTGTTTTGCAATAAAGTTACCCCTATACAAGACCTGAAAGCCAGTCGAGATAAAGTGTTACAGAATAAGATATAAGAGGCACTTTTCACGGAGATACGTGTGCAAGATAATGCTTAACATTAGATTTCAGTAATCAGAGAAGCATCCTCTTGGGAGTTGTTTCCACAAAATAGTGGTTCGTGGGAAGAAGCTGCTCCAATGGAATACGAAAGGCATGTCTTTTGCTACATTGTGGGCGATTTGGGGGTGATAATCGTGAAGTTTAGAACTGGTGGAACTAAGTCTCCATTTGAACATTTTCATGGAAATAGCAATAAAACAGCGAAAAGCTTGCGACAGTGCAACTGCCGGAAATGTGTTGTCAGATGGAAAAGACTTAATCGCCCACAAATATGCAGAGACGCTTTTCGAGACTGGAAACTGAAGACTGGGCAGATTCTATATATACATGGCTATATAGAGCAGCAGTACTCCATTTTACGCTTAATCTGGCTTTTGTAAAGATAGACGATAACAGGAAGCATACGCTGAACAGACCAATTGTCCAAAATCTTTGGCGATGCATATTATGTAAGTAGTCTGGATTAAGCTTAGAAACCAACAGGCGCATAAATTATGGTGAGTATCTAACAGAAAACCCGTTAGTCACGATAGGCGAACGTTCACGGCCCACTTTTTGATGATGGAACATCCCTAGACAGGTTATCAAGGCACTGACTGTGACAAACATTTTTTTTCTCCTACTGAGCTCTTATAGCTAGAGGAGAGATAAACTACCATAGACTAAACTGCGTCTAAAGATTATATGCAAGTTATGAATTGATATAAAGTGTTTCGTCTTTAATGTTAAAAGTCCTATTATGATGTTTAGATTCTACTCAATATTATTAACTTAGATATATAGTGATAGAGAAAACTATTGTTTTTGGTTGGTAAAAAGTTTACTAAGTTAACAAAACAGACTAATTTCACTGTCAGTAGTTTATTTGCAACTATTTATTTTGACACTTTTACATTATTATGCCTTGTAAAATTAATGTAAAAAAATAATATGAAAAGATTTTAGAACCAATTCGTCAATTCCTTAAAGAAAAACATTAAAAGAAAAACATTTTATTTTAAAAATAAAAGATATTAACAAAAAAATAATAAGAACCTCCTAAAATTTATTGCACAAATGCTCCTTTCTTTTCAATAACTCTTAGCAGCCTATTGTCAACATCTGATGTTAGATTTGCAAATTTAGCGGCTGGTAAGTTGTTTCCATGTCTTCCATTAGAATGAATATCTCTCTTGAGGATGCTCCCCAGGTTCTCAATGGGATTCAAATCACAGCTATTTGAAGGCCAGTCCATAAGAGAATCTTCAACAAATCCCTTTTCTTTCAACCAGGGTTTAGTAAACCTTGATGCATGTCTTGGTGTGTTGTCTTGCATAAAGATCAGAGATCTACGCTTGGCTAAAGACTGGTTATTAAGCCATTCAAAGAAATATTGCTTTAGAAAATCACAGTAACTTTTGGAATTCATTTTAATCCCGTCTTTCAGTTTAAATGGACCCACGAGCTCATTACCAATAATCCCAGCCCATATCATGATCCCACCGCTGCCTTGTTAGCGTTTAAAAAAATTTCTTGTTTTATGTTGCTTGCAAACCCATCCTCGACTCCATCCATCGGGCCCACCCTGATTCGTCTGTAAAAAGCACTTTACTGAAATCAGTTTTCATGTATTTTTTTGCCCACTGCAATCTTCTTTCCTTATGTCTTTTGTTAAAATGGGTTTCTTTATTTGATTTTTTACATCAGCAAACTTCCTTAATGCTTCACACCTTGTTTCCCTTGTCACCATATGAACGCACTTGATGCATTTGGGTTTCTTATTAATTTTCTCCGGATATGTGATAGATCTCGCTTTGTTAAATTCCTGAATTCAGCCTGAGACATATTTTTTTTCCTTGGTTGAATTCCCATTTGACATATTTTCTTCATTGTTCGATGATCCCTTTTCAAATCCTTAGAAATTTCTTTGATTATATAGTCCTTATCATTCATTGTTAGTTCTTTTTTACGAGCCATAATACTAAATTCTAGTTCCTGCAAATAATCTCTTGACACTGCAAATTGCTATAATTACTGAAAAAATACTAAATATCAATCTGAAATTGAAAATTAGGACTTAATTGCATTCATGCTAACTCGCTATACATAATAGTACAAATTATTTCATTGGATAACACATATCTATGAATTTTGCATAAAATATTTGACAATAGCTCTTTTGCATATAATCTCTAGTCGCAGTTTAGTCATCAAAATTTTTGGTTGTGCACCTATATACCGTTGTATCAACAGCATAGATATTCAAAAAAGATCGAGGTGTATTCTTAGGCAGACTATATATGTTGAGAGTTGAACCGGGAATCGAGCATTGGGAGCTGCGTTGATCACTTAAGCCTCAACAGAATGGCCGTTAGTAACTGCTTTCAGTGATCTATATTTTAGGATAACTGAGAAAACTCTCCGACAATATGTGGGCATCGATGGATTTTTAAGAGAAATGAGAATGAAAACAATGCAGAATTACTCCTCATTCTTTCCTAACAACCACCGCTTGCGAGTGCTCCCTAAGCTTATAAATAGGCAGTAACATTCTCTGTCATCTTTCTTTCAATTTCACGCATGGACGCCCACCAGCAGCTTTCTCTTCATTTTCTATCATGTAACACCTTTCTTTACGAGTTAATTCTACACAACTTCAGACACTAAGCAATTCCCTAGTTTAAATGTTTTCTTTATTGTTGTAGAGTAGTTGTCAGAGTGGAGGCTTGTATTTCACTAAGTCGGTCCTAAATTAGGTTGGACGTAAAAAACGTTAGGAACTTGAATAATAGTTATTGACGCAGCAATCTAGTTGTGATGGTTGATACTTCAATGTCCGACATCGACTGACTCACTCAACTCGACTGATCCCCCTGGCGACTGCTACTACTACTATTTATTATCTGTGGGAGAGTCTATTAACAATAGAATAGGTATGTTCCAGTATAACATTTATTCATATTCATTGTTTTGTAACAAGCAACAATATTATATTGTTTATGTATACCATTGTTTTGTTAATACATACTTATCGTTTGTTTATATATATAAAAAAGATATCATCTTTGACATATCATTTTCATGTCACACGCAAAAGATTGGTGATGACGACGCGATATTTTTCTCCTAGATACAAGAAACACACAAAACTATATAAAAAAAAACTTATGCATCGTTTGCACTTTTTCGAACCGAGAGACAGTGAAGAAATAACTTCAACTTCTGCCTACCATCCCATGTACGCGGACACTAAAAGCTGCCAAGTTAGAAAATTAGTGATGGGACTTCTTGTAAAGAGAAAAATCGCAAATTTTAAATCACTAAAATTCATCTATACGACATAACTATCTGAACAAGATGTTCGACAAGTCAACAAACGTTTTCTTTGCAACACGTACGACCCCCTCCTCCCCAAAAAAGCCTAATCGTTATTTCAATTACTACTACGATGGCACGGTCAGCAGGCAACCAACAGACATGTCAGCTGTACTGTTTTCCTTGACCCTTTCCCAATATCAGGACATTTACTTCAATCAGCGAACATCACAGTTATTTGCAACAAAACTACTACATACAACAGGAAAAATACATTTACTTTACAAGTTAGAAGCAAACAAAACACAACTCATTTTCTTTAAGACCACACGAGTAAATACTATTCAAAACCACAAAAGTCAATTCTAGTCTCAAATTTTAACTGCACTGTCTCTCCCAACCTTAACAAAGATAAAGATATGAAATAATTCCAAACGAGATTCGCTGAATTTTTTCACTCTTCAAAGATGGTAGCATGAACAAACTATGAAATCCTCAAGTACGATTTAATAATGCAAGGAGATAACGGCGTTTCCGATAAAAATCGACAACCATATAAGATATATTAAAGTTCTCGTAAACATGTATTCGACTCGTGTCAGCAATTTCACAAACATCAGCTCAACAACTTTACACATCGACTATTCTTTTATTAAGATTTTGTACGCCAACATTATCCATGCACAGCAAACATACAAGCCTTCCAAAAAAAGTCAATTCAATGTTGAGCTTTGGAAAATAGTAAAATTATAATACCAACCGCCGATACCTGTCTTTCTGCACTATCGACATATCTTCCAGGATGCGCTATGACGCTAACACACTAGAGAATTATATAGCGCCGTCTTCACACAGTGCCTAAGACAAGTACATTTTCGTTGACATGTTTAAACACACATCGGTACCACAATGTTCGACGTTTTATCTTTTCAGCCTAGGAGGAACAAAACGAACATGCACAAACTTTATGGATGTAAGGACAGAATAATATTCTCCCCAGTTGGAGGGGAGTATCGTGGAGTTACCGCACATACCTAAAAAAATGCCGCTAGGGGAAGCACCATAAGGCTATGAATAGGCAGCGACATTTTCATCCTCTTTTTCCTATTTCCCACAGGGACGGAAAGATGTAGTTCGTACGTAGAAAAGAACGCCGCCGCTAAGACGCCTTCGATTCCCTTGGTCCTCTGTTGAGTTTTAAACTCTCACACATACAGACATATATACACGTTTCCATCACACACACTAGTTAGATTATTTTTACACCTTCACTAATTTACATGGTTTTCTCAACAATCTTCTATTGTCTATATATAATCTTGTTTTGTTAATACATACATTATATATATATATATATATATATATATATATATATATATATATATATATATATATATATATATATATATATAGTTTTGCTGTTACTTTTTTCATTTGTTACCCGGACTCACCTGAGTCCGCCATTTTGTTATTGGATAGATATACCAGGATGCACGTGTTTTCCACCTAAACACACATACAGCAGACACTTAACAAGGATTAATCTGTATCGGATCAAAAGGAGGGAGATGACATTCCTAGGACACATAATGAATAAGTTCGTCTTAAATATTTTGATACGTAGCGATCCGAGTGATGAAAATATTAGCAAAGAGAAAAAATGCAATTAAGATACCGCAAGACATTTTGAAAATTGCTGAGAGAACAGCAACTGGTATGTATAATCATTGCCCAACTATTGCTTAGAGCTACGACTGATTGGATCTTGTGAGACGCCATAATCGTTCACATCCTGAAAGTCATATTTTATAGGAGAATTAAAAGAAAATGTCTTCCGTTTATCTTCGGCTGATTTCTTTTGGTTGTTGAGTATCACGTATTAAAATAGTGACATAGCTATATGGCCTATCCGTCTACTGCTAAAACATAGTAACCAAAAGGTTAATAACCCTAAAAGTATTCCATCTATAATATATGTAACTGCCAATGTTACGCTAAAATATATTCCTATTTCACATATCCACTATTTATTGAGGAAACATTAATAATAATCAGTATACAGTTTAAATTGGTGACGAAGCCGTTAGCGGATTGAAAAAAAACAGGCGATATTTTTTCGCATTTCACCTGTGCATGAGTTCATTTATAATTTGAATTCACAAAAAGAATGAACCATATTTATCTATGTTCTCACAAAACGCTAGTTGTTGTAACCAAACTGGCACTTTTTTGTAACTTGCTATGAGTGAGTCATCCCGCTGAGGATATCGTAACATGTTCATTGACAATAAAGCAACGAGTCATTTTTTTTTTAATATTTCAATATTTTATCGAAAAAGCTACCTGGCGACCATGTATCAAGTCATCCCATAAGTTCTGTCCGAATTTTGAATAAAGAAAAAAGTGAACAAATGTTACATTTAATTATAGATTTAAATAACAATGTTGTTTCCCTGATTGTCTATGACTTCCTCCCATCTATTAACAAGCTTACTAATTCCAATACTGTAAAGTTCTTTTGGCTTTGATTTGAAGAACTCGCAAATGTCAGTTTTAACCTCTTCCTGTGTTACAAAAGCTGTTTCTTCCAAATGATTCTGTAAGCTACGAAACAAATAGTAGTCTGAAGGAGCAAGATCGGGAGAATAAGGTGGATGAGGAATTTCCTCCCAACCAAGTTCTTCGATATTTTGTGACGAGATTCTTGCTGTGTAGGGTTGTGTATTGTCCTGATGAAACATCACCTCTTTTCGATTCACTAGAGCAAGTCTTTTTTTCCTCAAAGCTTGGTTCAAACGCTTTTAATTGCTGACTATATTTGGTCATTAATTGTTGCATTAGGTGATAAGAATTCAAAGTGGATTATTCCTTGGCGATCCCACCAGATTGAAAGAAGATCCTTTTGCCGATGAAGTTCCCTTCCCGGCTGTGGTTGGGGCTCCTTCCCCTTTACCAAGCCACTGTCTACGACGCTTAACATTTCGATAAAATGTCTATTTTTCGTCTTCACACATCTATCCAAAAAAGTTGAAACAACTTGGCGAGAATGGAGAGAATTGCAGATGTCAACACGGGATTTGAGGTTGTTTTCAGACAATTCATGAGGCACCCATTTTGCAAGTTCAGGAACTTTTCCAAGTTGTTGAAGATGACAATGAACAGTTGTATGGTTCGAATCGAGAACCACCGCCAATTCCTCAACTGATAAAGCAGGATTTTCTTCATGTCTACTTCAAGAAGCTTTTCATCAAACTCAACTGGTCATCCGGCTCGATCTTCATCTTCAAGGGTGAAATTCCCACCTCTGAATTTTGCAAACCATCTTCTGCAAGTTCTTTCATTCACATATTCCTCTCCATAAAATGAGTGAATGTTTCTAGCCGCTTCGGCTACTGAGTTTCCTTTCTTGAACTCATAAAGCATTATGTGCCTCAAATGATTCTTGGGTACTTCCATGTTAGCAGGGTTTTAATCAAACAAAAATTAATTTTATTATTTTCTGAAATAAATTTGATCAGTTTAAATGCATCTAAACATAAAAATAATGTTCAGCTCCATTAGACATTATAAAATATTCTTTACATTTCCTTCATTTTAACAAATAGTTAAATTTCGAACAGAACTTATGGGATGAATTGAGAAAAAAACAGAAAATATCATACATTTTCTTGAAAATAATTCAAATATACCATTATACATATTGATGAAAATAGAAATATTGAAACTGATTTTATTATTGCAGGGTGTGGCAAAAGTAACGCCTCATCTATTATTAACTTTTATTGATCAAAAATATATCACAGCAGTTTAAGAAAATTTATAAGTATTGTTACATCTAAACATCATTTGTTATGATTAATACAGCATTTATCATGTTCAAAATGCTTCCCTTCATGTCCAATAAAACGTTGCACCGAATCAGCAACAGTTCTATAAAGGATTTGATACATGTCCATATTATTTTTCAGAAAATTTTCAGAAACTGTTTGTTTTAACTAATGAATCGTTTTCGGTTTGCCCCTCACAACATGTTTTTTTTTTCGGTACACGTCACGAGAAAATCGTTCGTCCCCTTAGTTCTGGTGATCGTGATGGTCGCTCAATTGATCTATGTCTACTATCTACCTCAGCTGGAAATTAAAATTTCACCATCATAGGACGCATAAGCCTGGGTTAATTTTAAATCATCTTAAGCTACTGTAATTTATTTTTGTTCAATAAGAGGTAATAAATAAAAAATTCCGTTAGTTTACAGCATGTTTTATATATTTATTTTGCACTTAATTCGAGTTAAAATAATGATCAATCGCATTGTAGTATGATAGAAATCACGAATGATCTGAATCGAATTCAGTGTCAATAATGAACCTTTCTTAAAACGTGAGTTGATCTGAGGTGACACTAATATAAAATGAGATTTTGCTAAGAGGCAGCAAATAAGACGCTACACTGTCATGATGTAGTAATACGAGTCAAATGAGGTCTTGTTAAATTGAAAAACAGCGGGACCTGTCGCAAATCACGGTAGGGAATATTTACCTTAGACTGCTGGTTATTAGTAAGTGAAGTCATCTTCAAAGTACAGAGCTAAAGGTTCTGATCGTGATAAATTCACGGAAGGAAGATTAATTATTTTTATACGAATATGAGCAGACCAAGAAAATTGTTGTCTATAAAACTGACCCTCCCACAAAATTGCAAGCAGCAGAAAGAAAGTGGGCCTAGCAGTACGGATATGGAGGACGGCTGATTAACTGTGCAAAAACATCCCATCAACCCTCACTTACGCCACATCTCTATTTCGCTCGCATATAACAGTAGGTGATAAGCTAATAATAAATTCATGGTTTACTGCTAGAAATTGCTTTGTTCTTCACTCGATCTGACCGAAGGTTAATTTTTAAACTACAAGCGTTTGACTGCAAGAAACTCTGACAATTAATCTGTTGTCTTGTCATAGCAATCCAACAATAACATCAGCGAAGCCATGTGAAATAAAGGGAAAGCATTTTCACAGATAACAATTGAAAGTCAGCTTTTCACAGTATCTGTCCCATCATGTAACAAGTTGGTTCTAGCAGCTTCACCTAACAGAAGCACTCGTGAGAAAAACCGTATGATAAGAAGACATATATAAATATTTCACGAGAGAGGGAAAATTACTGGGCGACACTCACATTCTTTCAACAAGATCCACATTTGGATGAATCTACCAAAACAACAGTCTTAAGCTGATATTAACTGATGAAGTTTGAAGTTAAAAAATATAAGATTAAACATGAGAGATTTTGTCTCGTTAGTCATTGTAACGATAAAGTTGCTCCATGTTGAAAGGTTAAGCTTCAAAACCAAATTTGATGAACTCATTTTATCTTAAATTTGTTATTAGGAAATAATAAATTATTTTATTGTGTAGTATTTTATTATTTCTCAATGTATAAATACATTATGAGAGTACATATTCTTAAATAAGTCAGCAGCCTTGCAATTCAGTAGTCAAAAAATGAATACTTTACCCGCAAAAATAAGTAAAACGCTAATAAAATAGTCTATTTAAAAACGACATTCAATATGATTACCTTTATTTTCTATTCGTATTTTTATTCATTCCCCTACAAGCAAGATAATAAAGCCACTAAGACGTAAGGAGCTTACTGTATGTGAGAAAAAAGCATTTATTAAGTAAGGGAACAAGAAATGAACAGGATATAAGGAGACAAAAGATAACGATTGATATTGCGTTTAAATTTTTAATGACCAAATTTGACTGAAAATCAAAAGGCTAGAAGAGTGATCCATAAGCTGGAAGAGTGAAAGAAGAAAACGTTTGCATGAAACTTACGGCGATATCTGACAAGTTCAACTGTAAAAGGATGACACAAAGAGGCAATTTCATTAGAACAATTATTGTTCTAATAAGCTTTCTATAAGCTAATCATTTTTATAAGCTATCCATTGATTAGATTATAGGCTAATTAGCTTCGTTGTGTCAAGATAATTTTGGTGACGTGTTATTTTCATTCTAAAACATATTTTCTTTTGAAACTTTTGAGTGACAGGTACACATTTCCTTTCATTATATTGCAGCTATTCCCAGTATTTATAATAGCGCTGAGAAAATGCAACTGATTAGTGCAACTGGTTCTCATATACGTCACACGCGCGAGTTTTCATAACCATAGTTAACTGCTGGCACCAAAACGTTTCTTTTATGCCGCGCCATGATCACCGCAAAGTTGTTAGATGTCGTCATGTTAATTTTTGTTTCATCAGTCGTCAATGGACTGTCACGAAACTTTGAAATATTATCCTTATTCACCAACACACATTTTAAACTGGCCTCGGTGTGTCTCGATTTCAGTAGCAATTTCCGACTCGATTGTGGTTCATGTAAACCGCTTTTATTCAGCGTACGTTTGATTGTTGGCTCACATTTATTTAGCTTCATTAGCAATATCCATGATCGATTTCTGCCTCTCTACATCGACTCATGATAGAAAGAATTGAGGAGATTTTTACCTCTACAACCCTCTGATTTTATCACATATCTTGAGATTTTCCACTATTTTGGCCAACTTCTTTGTCGTTATCTTTGTAGCCGTCATTTTGTTTGTGAAAAGAAATAACACGTTTTTTTCAATCAGACGGAAACAGTTTCTCATGTGGAAAGATTCTTGAAGTCTACGTCTTTGCAGTGAAAATTATCACGTAGAACAAACATTCTAACATCGCTTAATCTATATGTGTTTCCACCCAGTACAAGTAAACTGATCTTGTGATCATGAATTGTTTTAAAAATAGTTCCCAATGATGGCGGGTTGCTCGTTCTCAAGTACACATCTCTGTTGGGGTATCTAGATAATCCCTATTCAGGCACATTTGTGTTTCTTCAGCACCCATAGATCGAACCGACGGTTTATTCTGCGTATTCTGTTTATTCTACATATTCTGGGAAAATCTGTGATAATCTAGACAGGAATAACGTCTGTATGTTTGAGATTTCTATCACGATAGTTTGTCATTTTCAGTTAGTGCAAACATTGACTGATTCTAAAGCCTGACTCAACTCTTGGTGTTGCTTTCGGAAATTTCCGAGCAGTGGCGCCTACTGGTAATTCTCCCCAGGTCTTTGTAATAAATATGTCGCCTTGACAAATCTGATGAGATGATATAATAAAAGAAAATTAACTTGGCAAATATGATGAGATTCGAACCAAAGTCACAAGGATGACTTTTTAACCAATTTTCCAAGCACCGATATATATTTAATATAATGGATAAAATGAAATGTTTTCGTAGGTTTTTCTTCATCTACGGAATAACAGCCATATTTTGTGTAGACCGTAAACATTTTCATATAGAATTCTTATGATATTACTAATGTTGTTATGTTCCACTATCTATGTTAAGTCATGTTATGTTAGCCTTAAATGAAAATTAACTTTCGATTATTTGTGAGAGGGAATCTAACATTCAGGGGCAATTTTGTAATCGACTTAGATTAATTTAATTCAGTGAAGAGTTTTACAAAGATTTGTATGAATTCTGACTTCATTCGATTTATATGGTTCAAACCTTTTTTTTTAAATACAAATGTTATTATAATCCATATATCTTAATAGTAGCATTATGAATTTATATTGTCATTTCAACGCGTATATGCTTCTGAAACTAGGGGCATCAATGTTAAAGAAAGAACGAAATGTTTCCATTCTCAATAACAAAATGGACCAAGATTTTAGTTAAATCGTGTTGTCAGAAACAAATAATTGTTTCAGCAAAAAATATAATAACAAGTGTGAATCAATTTCAAGCAAAACGATTTAAAGAAAAGTTATTATATATTAGGGTGAAATATTTATCAGTGTCCAGTTTTAATAGATATAAAATAATTCATTTAATTTTGACTTCTTACATTACAAAGGGTTTGAGAATGAGATTAAAATTTGTTTTGCCTTTTGCATTTATGGGGATCATTTCTTCATATTCAGACCCTCGAGAGATTAAAAAAACTAAAATGACTGAAATGCTATCATGGCAATACTATAAATGTAGAAGTAAAATCAAATACTGAAATGTTAGTTATTTTACTAATGAGATACATTTTATATAAAAATACAAAAACAAACATTAATTTACCTAGAAAATAAACTGTATTTCATATATGAATCTGGATCAACGTATTTAAGCAGATATTTATTTTCATGCATATATGTAACAATCCATTCCTTATTTGGTTTTTGCTCTAATATCCCAGTTGATGAAAGGTGAATTATCATCATTCTTCAATTGCCTGAAATATTTGGAGAGAGATCAGTGCTGTTATTGTACTTCATATTAACTAAAGTCATTCGATGATGGTAGAAGCATCATTTCCAAGGATTTTCTGTGGAACCAAAACGGGAATATATGATCACTCGGTATAGAATATTATGTCAACCATTGATCTTTTAAGGGGCAGATCATATTTTTTCGGCAGCTGCAATTTTTTTTAATTACGTTGTCTTTGATGGAAATATTTGTGTTTAATATAATGTTATGTTGGGGTATGGATTTGTTCACATAGCAATATTTAATTCTGGGTTATATTTTTGGTCCACAGAAAATCAATATGGCATAGTATAGGTTTTTGTGCCTGCTTTATTATATTTATGTTACCAGCACTAATACAACAGTATTTTTTCATAGATTTACAGCAGCCATTAAAAGATTCTCAATGATGAAATAGTAAAAGTCGGAAATATCGAAATGAATGAACGTACATTGATTATTCCTTTTTATATTAGTAAACCATTCTATGGTTTCTGCTGTCTTGTGCCGCTGGTTAAGTCCTAGGAAATATTTGGTATATTTGCATGTTCTTTAAATGGATTTTTGATGATTTTATCGATATTATTTTTATTTGGGTTTAGAAATTGATATTGAAGGTTGTTAGGAAATTGGCCCTGTGGCCTTTAACTGCGACGAATGCTTGTTTTTTGTGGGATTTTAGATCCCATCATCAATTATTAGTTCAGTGACTAATTTCTGTGAGTCTCTGTCGATGTAATTTTTCCAGTTGTTATTTGAAATGACAAATATATATTTTTTAATTAAAAAAAACTGTTATCCCAGTATAATATGTAACTGCACGGACATTGTCATAAGCAGAAATATTTTTAAAACTACAATTATATAACGACCAGTCTATACTCAGCAACTGTGCATAAAACGAGTGCTGCGAGTGAGGATATATATATATATATATATATATATATATATATATATATATATATATATATATATATATATATATATAAATTAAACAGAATGTTCTTGCTGTTTTGTACGTCTTGTTGGATGAAGGGATCACTTACGTGCATATGGGTGCGTCAAATGGTAGGAAAGAGATGACAGAGAAGAGGGGCGCGTTGCTGTTGACCAATGTCGATGCGTTTCGTGCACATATCAATCATAATTCTAGTAGCGGCTAGGAAATACGGCTATGTCGTAGCAACTCATTCGGAGTTGTCAACTTTAAGTTGATCTTGTCCGCAGCCAAATCTAGTTACTGAATACGTCAAGATTTAAAGGATGATTCTGTAAATGAATGCACCGTAAGCCATTGGTTCCAGAACAGTCTCTTTGGGATGAATCCAACAGTGACCGGCTACACGTCCTGGATAAGTTCCTGAAAGCAGGGCATTTAAGAGGACAGCATCCAACCCTATGGAAAGCTTGCTGAACACTTACAGGTTACTAAGTAGACAGTCAGATTTAATATACCACGCAGAGAAGTCGTGCAACTTGAGCAAGTGTGCAGTGCAGTCCACGCACTGTCTTTAGCCAGCAAAAAAACAACGTGCGACAGCCTGTTCCTCGTTGCATTCTCGGCACCTGAATGTAAAAATATTTGTTAAAATGCTAACCAATGATTGATAGTGCGTCCTATAGACACTCACGCAAGATCATACTCTGTATCTGGCGGACTAGTGGTGCACGAAGAGCCGCTACCAATTGGCCAAAGACTCACTGCGAACTTGAAACAGCAGATGGAACGTGTAAAATATGCATTGAAGCAGAAGGAGTCATTATTCTTTAATTGCAAGGGTGTACTCTTCCTTCATATGTGTCGCGGGTTTCCAAGAATACTACATGTCGACTTGGCTGAGAGACGTTGTGACATCGACATTCCTCTACGGATCTTGCACCAACTAATTACAGCCTCTTCATTTCCGTGGACAACCACTTTAGTTGGAAATACAGGCAGATTTGAGGCAAGCACTCAATGATTTATTGTCGTCCTAGATACTTGAGATGTATCGCCAGGCATTGCTCTGCTGGAGGTACGTTAGCAAATGTTTCTGGGTGCCGATGGAGAATACACTGATGACTAAAGGTATTTCAAATAAGCTGTTTATCTTTTTTATATAATAAATAAAAATAAGCAAGGACGTTTTCGGATAACTTGCATATAGATTTGGTTTCCGGTTCCTTTAGAATTGGGTTTCCGGTTCCTTCTAAATTCTCTTTCCTCTTTATAATACTAACACTTTTTCTTACGTAAGATATTACTACTCCGCACAGTAATGCTCTACCTTAAGCGGATCTTGGGTATTGTGTTGTGGGAACATTAGTAAAGAAATAAAAGATATAGATATACTGATGTGTGCGTAGTGTAATGACAATCGACGCAGATATTTCAAATTTCGCCCGGGTACTTTGTATTAACCTTCAGGTAAGCTTTAAGAAAGATATGGATCCATGATTTCTTCCCCGTTTATGGGTCAAGTAGTTATTTCTCTTTCTTCCTCAGTCAGTTTAGGAGTAGAAATATCAGAACTTAAACATGTGTAGGTATAATTTAAAAGAAACTCTTTTTTATCTTTTCTCTATTTTCTTAAGCCTCTCTCTAGTTGAAGCACAGGTTCCTGCTCCATCACTAATGTTAAGTAAACTTAAGGTTGGTTAGTGCCTAGATTAGGGACAACTTGGCGATACCAGCTTCGGAAAGTTATGAATCCATCATTTCTAACCCAAAAAGCTTAAATAGCAAGATAAACTGGATCATATAACATGCCTAGCGTAGAAAATAGCGGCTGCGGATATTCTTCTGCCAAGTCAATCTTGAATCGAAAAAAGATGAACGTGGGCATCACACATATCACCTAAATAAGCATTTGAATGGTTCTACGAAACATTAAATTATCAATAAAGTAATCCTCTCTGTGGGTAGGATGGCAAGTTCTAAAAAATGAACGTTTTGCCCTCGATAGCTAGAGTTCGCAATACTACTGCACGTACTTATTTCATAATTAAAATTTTCATTATGTGACTTTGCCCATTTTCGTATTGGAAAAGTTTAATGTTTTGCTCATAATGTAAATCATATTTAGATTTCAAAGAGTCGTAATTGGATCACATTTTAGCGATGGTGTTTCGTTTTGTTTTATTTAAAATAAAGAAAGTAAGTAACAACATGCCAAACATAATGGGATTGTGTACTGCATCATCTTAGAAATAAAACGATCAAACAAATAAACAGAGAGAAAATAAATTATTTTACTTTCGAACCGGAAAAATGAATTCTGACCTCAAAAAATAACAGTTCATTATTCTAAATTCATTGTGAAAGAATTTTAAATCAATCACATGAGAATATCCACAATCAATCTTACATCTGTGTGCATCTAAAAGAAAATAAGTTAGAAAGTAAAGTTTTATATATATATATATATATATATATATATATATATATATATATATATATATATGAAATACAAACGAAAATAGCAATCAGGAAAATGAACCTTCTAACATGCGAAGAGAATAAATGATAAAAGATCCTTCGGTAAACAATTGTGAATAAAAGCATTCAAAATACATGTGTTCAGATGATGTGGGAAAAGAGAAAGAGCATCTTCGGTGATATGTCGATATATTATCACACTGCGCACACAAGCATATACACAACGATCAATTCCAATTTCTCATTGTTACGTAGTGACATAGAGAACACTCAATTACAACAGTTTTAATATATTTATATCGAAGTGGATGAATATATCTCTACTTATACTAAATACAAAATACTAAATTTGTAATCTAAAAATAAATAAATACATAATTACAAATACAACAGACCGATTACAATATTAATAAAATCCGATCAATTTAATCCATCAACCTTGGGACCAGGCCACACCCAGAGCAAACAAATATACTCGATAACAGAAATCATCCCCGCTACTAGAACATGTAAACATAGTCTTAACACATCATTACACACATATCTCTCTATATTGTCAAAGGTAGGACAAAGCTTACAACTGAAAATATAATAATCATTAATAATTCAAAATATGCTTTTATTTTATCATGTCTTTAAAAAGATTCATATCAGTAAAAAGATTAAAAAAGATACGTACTATACTGAATTATTCAACTATATAAGAAATGAGCAAGATCGTACCAGAAAAACACTCTACTGCTGTCGGCTGCTGATGAAAGTTGTTAAAAAAACTTTTGGCGTTGTCTCCGGGACGGCTAAAGGAAATAATGACGGCTTATTACAAAAAAAAAGCGCCGATCATTACAGTTACCCCACCAGGGAATGCCGGATTAAAGAGGTCGAAGTGTGCATGTTATTGGGTGCGAAGTGTGATAACTTCAGATGTTACAACGTGATATGATCATAAGTTATTAACCTCGTGTTTTCAGTAAATCTATCTTTCTTAAGATTGCAGCTTTGGTGAAGCAGATCAAGTACTATCAAGTAGGACAAAAAACTTCCTGTTACATCCATTGACGAGCGATATCTTGTTAGAAAACAAGAGAGTAAATATTCATATAAATTGTGAATCGTTTGAGAAATTGAGTCGTTTGATTAACATCCTTACCTATAAACACATGTCTTTCTTAGGTTCTTTTTGAGGAGTTATTATCGATATCATCTATAGCCTATTAGATTACATTTTCAACTTTTTTTATTCGATGTCTTTGAAGACAATAACTACAATCTGTGATAATAGTGATCATATTAAATTCTATTATCCTTTGGTTTACAGATTATTTGTATTTACGTTTTATATTTGTTGCTTTATAAATAAAGCGTTATCAATCCACAATAATTTTTAAAAAAATTGACAGGAAATATTTCAGACGATTAAATAGTATTTCTATATTTCAAACATGATTTTAAACTTTCTTACGGATACAGAAATTAGCAAATATTAATACAAAAATATTATCAACCGATAATATTAAATATATTTTTGTCTTTGAAAAATGTGGCAAATTCAATTCTTTAAATATTTACATTAGAAAATGAAATTAGTAAACAGTGAAAATCATCGGGCATACTGTGAAAAGTGATAATGTAATGTTGATATAGGGTTGTATTTCATTCCATGATGATCGTGTAAAATTCGTAAAGAATTTATATTACGATATGTTGTTTTACGACTTATATTATATGCCCAAATGAACAAACAACAGCTTTTGTACTAAATCGCTACATGTACGTCTCCAGAAATTTTCAGAACACCAACATATTATTATGATCTTTTTTGTTTCTCTAACAAAAATTTATATAAACAAAAATTTGGAATTTTGTTTTATACAGATATTTATTTCTGTTCTTACAGAGATTGTGGCACAAGGCCGAACAAGAAGAACGGGGGATAAATTTCGTTTTTATACATTCAGATATCAGAAACATCGAGTAATATCGGGAACCAGATATTTATTGCTGTTTGGTACAATA
This sequence comes from Acanthosepion pharaonis, assembly GCA_903632075.3. Classification (NCBI taxonomy): domain Eukaryota; kingdom Metazoa; phylum Mollusca; class Cephalopoda; order Sepiida; family Sepiidae; genus Acanthosepion; species Acanthosepion pharaonis. Next base: position 4,427,500 of record CAHIKZ030005567.1, read on the forward strand.
TTTAATCTGAAGTATCAAGATTGGTCAGTCAGTTATGTGCTATAAGCGCTTGGTTGATACTGTTTCTTAAGATTTTTTACTAAGACGGCTGAAGATCTCCCCGTAGTAGGCTGCTTTATTTCTTTTTACGATAGACTAAATGCCAATTACAATTATAATACCAAATTTCTAAACTCATAACTGTGGCAAGATGAGATAGATTTGTATATTTCTCAATGGTATTTTCCCGTAAGTGAATGTAAAAAACAAAACAAAACTGGGATTTGAACTTGATTCTCAGATTTCGCTTTTAGAACTCTTATACAGTACACCATAACGCACATCCTGAAATATATTAGATATATGTGAAAAATAAAAAAAAAATAGAAAAATGGTTGATAATTTCAATATATAGATGTGCAATGTCTCCACAATTAGTAATTGCTGATCGGCCAGCAATATTATATTTGGAAATTGCTTTATATTTAAAAAATCTTAGCAATTCAATTATTCAAAGACAAACATTAGAATTCTGTCAATGAAACTTCATGGAAGTTTTCGTTATCTCTGGAACAGTGGAAGGATACGATGAATCAACGAGAAGATACGTAATCTCTTGTGTAGTGACACTATTGATCATTATCTGAATAATAAATATTTTAGTGCGCGTAAAATAAATCGATTGAAACTTGATAGGACAAGATCTCAAGCAAGGCAAACGATTCTTGCATTGCCAAAATGAAACTACTAAATGATGTCATGCAAATACTTCACAGACTAAAATTCGAAAAATAGAAATACACTCTTTTTTATGTGCGGTGTCCTTTCAAGACGAATTTTATCATGACTCTCCATATCTTCCTGACACTTGTAGATCTTAATAAGTTTTGTCTTTATGTTATTTCTATCAAACTCTGTTCTATTATCCATTTGCACAAGCCCATCAAGTATGTTACACGCTGCTTTTCTTTGTACCTCTTTCCGTCTATCTCTTCTGTGAGTATCAGATTTTCCAATTCCATCTTTTTCTAATTACGTACCTCAGAAATTTCAACTACCTCTTCCTGATGTTAAGTATAATTTTGTTTGTTTCTATTCTCTCCAAAACCTCGTTGTTCTTCATATATATGCCCCATGGTATCCCCAGCATTTCTCAACTTCTTCTATGTTTCGATGGATGTATACAACACAAATAAATGTCCTTATATTTGTTTATATTGTGAGGGAGAATATTTCCCGTTATATTTGTACTCGACCGTCGGACGAAAGACAGAAAAATATTCCTACATCAATAGGAGTAGTTTGCTGAAAACAGTCATTGGCGGCTAAACATTCTCTTCCCTAGTTTCTATTCTATCTTGTGTTTCCATGTACCAAAAGCCAATAATCTTGTTAAAATAATTCCGGTTTTCTACTGTTGTTTTTGATAACGCAATGAGAATACTTTAATAGTGATAAAAAACAGCATTTCACGAGAAAGGATAACGGCTAGAATTATAATGCTAGTATCTTCTAATAAGAATATTAGCCTACATTTTCCGTACGTAAAAAATGTTTTCATTCACTTCTCGGTTCCATCAAACTAACGGTTTGAAATTCGCAGAAAGACCCGAAATCATATATCATCGACCTACCAGGTCGATGATATGTGATTTCGGGTCTTTCTGCGAATTTCGAAATTCTACTTACGAATGGTATTAACCTTTCTCCATTTGAGGTCGGGTGTTTAGGTAAATTTTTTCATCTAAAATGTCATGGATGCATATATCCTAACTGCAGTCGGGTTCAATTCATCCATTATTGGTGCTCTCACTGATATCCTTCGAAGCTCGACTCTTCCCTTTGCAGATTTGAGGATACCTCGGTTAACCATCGCTGCTCTTATGTCTTCTGACTTTTGAGATATCACTGAGTACAGACATTTACTTGTCTACATCCGTGAGTGGAAGCACTATATATATTTGTGCAGGCAGATGAAGTTTTCTTCTATGATAGTTCTGCTGGGCTAAATATAATTCGTACTTCTGCAATTTTTTTTTCATGAATCATTTACTACAGAAATAATAATACATACACTCTTATGGGAAAAGGGATTATATATATATATATATATATATATATATATATATATATATATATATATATATATATATATATATACAAGTATATAATTGGTATATACGGAATGAATTCAATAACCAACAATTACTATTCTTAAAAGAGTGATCAATACAAAGTAGAGCAGATATAATTATTATTTATAAAAAAATATTTATGTTATAAAATCACTACAAAAATAGCCATTTTATTTCAACAAACTCGGTGTCTTATCAAGTGATGATGTTGAAGATAAAATAAATGGTTATTTACCATTTATTTTATCTTCAACATCATCACTTGATAAGACACCGAGTTTGTTGAAATAAAATGGCTATTTTTGTAGTGATTTTATATCATACGTATGTTATAATTTTTTTTTTTAATAAATAAGCGCTATATAATTTATTTTTTTTTAATAAATAAGCGCTTTCATGCACTTTTCCTTTAGCCGGTATTAATTTCTCTTCATATTTGACTGTTTAAGATGTATTGTTGTGTTATTTTGAACACTTGTAAGAGTACATTTGTACTCATTACTCTCACTAAACATAAAAAGGTAAGAATTCTGGAGAAACAAAAAAAATAATCAAATTTTCATTGTTTGTCATATTCGACGAAATATGTTTAAAATAGTTTTAGCGGCATATCTACCTATGGATATTTCAATGGTGAAATTTAATTTTCTAAGGCATATTAGTATTTTTTTACAAAAAATGTATTGCTGCTAATTTTTCTTCAAAGTTATATTGCTGGTATTTTTTTTTTTACTATGAAAATGCATTGGTAATATTTTAATTATGAAAACGTATTTTTGTAATTTCATAATTTTTGCCTGCAGTTTGGTGGTTAACTGTTTGCGAATAGCTGGGACTCTAACAGGTGCTACGACCCGGGTCTTGATAGACCTGGGAACAACAGCAATTAAGAGGTGGCCCCACGCTCCTCGGAACCGCCAATCTCCAATTCAGAGATATGGTTATAAACTACAGGACCTTCCAGGACCTGTAGTTTATCATCATACCTAGGACGAGTTTAAAAGAAAGTTTGATGGCCAAATAAACACATACACACACACACACACACACATATATATATATATATATATATATATATATATATTATAAATTATATATGAGAAAATATAAACAATTCTTACTTAGGAAGGAGGTATCTGACTACAGGCTAAACAGAACATCAAGCAGAAATAAATAAACAATGTCGTAATAATGAATGAGTGTTTAGAGTTCAATCAATCAGACTAAATTGAAAACTTTGATAAATCGGTTTACAACGATTTAGCAGTATTAAAAGGAAAAACACGAAAACGATTAAAAATTGTAAAGATAGCTGACTGTAAAATACAGAATAAAACTCACATTTCATCATATACAATCTAAGTGCGAGACACCGGTTAATTGTGATGGAGTAATAAAGATAGGAAGATATTGAATATAGTGAAGAACAACACGCATGAAGAAATAGGAAGATGACGTAATCATTGGAAAATAATTACTCACCAAAGTAATCATCAAAGCCTAACATTCCTAAAACTCGTCATTACTATCATTATTATCATTAATAATAATAATAATAATAATAATAATAATAATAATAACAATAATAATAATAATGCTAAGTAGTAGTAGTTCACATAGTTTATTGTCTTATCAATTATAATGATTATACAGGGTGAGGCAAAAGTCACGCACTGTACGGATAATTTCTTAAAAGTATAAATATACATGAAAATTTTACTTACTAGTTATTTAATAATTATATATACTGTAAAAATATCCTCCTTTTTAAAAGTACATTTCAATTCCGTGCCTGCATTGACATGTCATAGAGTTTCGTTTGTCATTTTAGTGCATTCATATTTATTTAATTCTTTAAGTTCTTCAATATTTCTTGGGCGAGGCTGATTAACATCTGATTTCAAATAGCCTCTCAGAAAAAAATCATCCAATAGAGTGTTGTCTGGTGACATCGCTGGCCACTCAAATGGACATATTCGCCCTATCCATTAACCGCTATGATGCGCGAATTTTACCTTCAATTTTATAGTTTAATAAATGAGAATGAGATCTGAAATAATTTATTTTGTTTTATGGCATATCAACTTCAATGGATTATTTAATTCCGACAAATTTATTTAGGATATGTTTGTATGAATGGAATATGTACAACTTGTAAGAAATCATTTTGTAGATCAAGCGTCATTGACGTATTTCTGTATAGAGGGATTTTGTCAAGAGACAAATGTATTGCTTGGTAATATTTTTTAATGGACCGCTGGAATTTTTAATAGAAAAATCCATTTTTACACTTTCATAGTATATTAACCCCAGTTTGACAGATAATTATTTGTCCATAGCTGGGCACTAACAGGTGATTCCACTCCGTCTGAAATAGTGTTGAACTGTGTAAGATTATTGAAGACAGGTGGGTAAGAAATGCAATTGATATTATAAGAAAATTATTAGAAAAAGAAATGCAAATGTATACAAATTTATATTTATAGTTCATAGATTATATATAAAAACTTTGATAATATAAGACAAGAAGACTTTCTTGAAATACAAGAAAATATTATATTTTGGAGAAAGTATTAGACGAATCCGTATAACTTATCGGGGCAAAACATATTTCGACTAGAGGAAGATCTCAGTGAATAGACAAACATAGAGGGCTGCATTTTCTTCACTGGATACACAGTATTATATATATATATATATATATATATATATATATATAATACTGTGTATTTTTTTTTCATTTCAACCTTTGGAAGTAAAAGTCTGATGATCCAGAGCCCTTTAAAAGTGCTGTGGTGAAATAATTTATTACATGGAACCTTAAAGTGGTCTGTTTTTTTTTTCAAATATATATATATATATATATATATATATATATATATATATATATATATATATATATAACGATACATCAAAATGATCCTAAAGAAAGTAGAACAACAACCGTGATGGGCATAATATTTATATAACAGAGGAAATGCTAAACCTCACAGAACTTACTTGGGCTACCGTTCTTAGTTTACATGAATTGGAAAGACTATATTATTTCCCTCGTTAGGTCAGCTGCTAAGAAATTTGGTTCACTATGTTGGGTAAGAAAATTTTTATCTCCAGAAACTAACTTACATATCTGTAAATCTACCAGTTTATACATACTTCGGTGTCCCTGCTATTTACCTTTAGATCCTTGATAAGATCGAAAGGAAAATCAGCAATATTATTGGTCCTGATCTGGCGGCTCGGCTTCAGTCAGTTTCCCACCACCGTAATGTTTTTCTCTGCGTTTTTCTATAAATATTTTAAAGCATTTCACCGCAAGTAAGGCGGAAGTGCTACTAGCACGCAAGGGGTTACAGAGAGTTGAGAGCAAGAGTAAAGAGGCGAGATAGAGGGAAGGATGAAGAGAAGGATGGCGCATTAGATCAAAGCATCTGAAGATATCGATTGGCAGTACATTTGAATATTTGTCCTTCAGATTACACTTTCCTTAGTGGCATTACTGGCTTACATGTGGTGGTGCCGCTTAACACTCAGAAAGTCAACAACGGTATTTTAGAGAAGTTAGTAAAAGAAGGCAAGAACATAGAACTAAGTGTTGAATGTAAAATTAATACATGGTAGTCCGCGAAAGAGACAGCTTAATTTTGAGCAACAGAAATATGGTTCTATAGAAAGATGCTGAAGATACCTGTTATGGAACCATACCCATAATAACATAATGGACTATTCCATACGTGATAAATACTACGCTTCAAGAGGAAGCAGAGAGTGGAGTCTGAAGTCGGACGACCGGCTGATCGGCTGATCGGTTGAATTCTCTGCCTTCGGGCGGGGAGGATCCCGAACGAGGCTACACCGAAGGTCGGAGTTCTCTTTCGGGAAGGTAAACCGACCCTGAACCCGTTTATACGGGTTCAAAGGGCATATTTTTGGCCTAGCCCACGGGCTCGGAGATACCACGGGCTCAGAGATCCCACGTTAAATAAGACTTGTGCCACATGATGCCCTCGTTGGGGAGGGGGTGACTAAATACCGTTCAGCCTGAAGTCGGGCGACTGGCTGACCGGCTGTTCGGTTGAACTCTCTGCCTTCGGGCGGGGAGGAACCCGAACGAGGCTACGACCCTGAACCTGTGTATACGGGTTCAAAGGGCATATTTTTGACCGAGACCACGGGCTCGGAGATCCCACGTTAAACCGGCCTTGTGCTACATGATGCTCTCGTGGGGGGGGGTAACTAAATACTGTTCAGTCTGAAGTCTTGAGTGTAGTCCGTCAGGAGTTTGTCAGTCAGAGTGAGCGAGTCAGTCAGTCGAGTCAGAGGCAGTCCAAAGCAGAGTCGCGTTCAGACAATTACTACTAAACCTGATTGTTCGTACTAACACTTTTCTACCTCTCTGTATATATTCCTGTTCGTAATATATCTGTGTTATTACATATCCGCCTTCGAGTTCTTCTTTATTGGATCTACCTTGGACTATCACAGTGGTACAAGGAACCAGAACATAGCAATACCATAGACAGAATATGTCAGCAAAAATGGGTGAAAAGGAAACAAAAAGAAAAATTATAATGAACATCAGTAAGAGGCAGTTGAAATTTTCGGGGCACATATTGAGGAAGGAGGGATTGGAAAAACTAATACTCACAACACATATTGAGGAAAAGATGTACAGAGAAAAGCAGTGCGCAACGTACTTGATGAGCTTAAGTAAATGGATGGTAGAACTGGATTCGGGATATATAAACAAAAAGACAAAACAAATTAGAGTTACAAGTGTCAGGAAGATGTGGAGAGCAATGATCGCGTACTTCCTGAAGTGGCACGGTACATCAAATGGCCAGAGGAAACTAAGAGTTCTGAAATTCGAATCTTAGAAGTGCTATTTATTATCTAATCTCATATATATTTTATATATATATACATATAAATTTATATATATATATATATATATATATATATATATATATATATATATATATATATATATATATATATATATATGCATGAACTTACAATATTGGACGATATGATCATAGGTAAAAGTGAAGGAGTTATTCTAACGAATACTTGTACAATATAAGTTAACAGAAAACAAGTATTAAGAAAAAAAGAATATATTGATTTATTGTTTGATTTTTTTATGATTGATTCACCCTTAAGGAAAATAGGAATTAAAAGAAGACTTATAATTACAATCAGAAAGAGACAGTTGAAATATCTACGGCGGATTTGATTCAAGCCACAACAAAGAAAACATGCGATAAACGCGTTTAAATATAAAAATATAAAATTCTACAAGATTCTGGCAACTCGTAGACGCGTGTTGAAATCGTAACAGTTTTTAGTATTGTTGAAGTTATCGCTAAATTTTGTCGAGATTTAAAACACTACTCTCACTACTGTGTTTATAATTACAGTGCTATTAGTGTGCATTATATTTAACAGAATTACACACACAAATATATATATATATATATATATATATATATATATATATATATATATACACTGCGTGCCAAATTATTATCTTTTTCTAATATTTCAAAAACTGTCCAATAAATTCACACAATGTTGGCAACACTGACTTGCGCAATCACTGAAATTTTCTTACTGATCTGCGCAATGTAAACAAACTGGCGCCATATTTGTTATCAGCACTGTGATTTGTCTGTGCCAAATTATTAGAAAAGTGTAAGTATTTAGTGAAAAGATTGGCCATAAAAGCAGTTTAAGTGATGCTGAAAAGAATACTATCACCTTAGAAGTCTCAAAAGGCAAATCTACCCTAGAAATTTCTAAAATGATATGGAGGTGTCATCAAACAGTGAAAACATTCACCACCGACCCTACACAAGTACGCAAAAGAGCAGATAAACGTAAGCCAAATGTTATTTCACGTCGTCTCATGTCATGACTTAAACCAGAGTCCACGAAGTACCCTGGAATTACCAGTCGAGAGCTTTTCAGTCGCATGGGGATCCTACTGTGTCTAAAAGTACTCGGTGTCGGTATCTGAGGGAAATAGCAACAACAGTCAAACTTGTATCGAAGCCTCCCTTGATGAGAAATCACATTCAAAATCAACTGAAATGGGCCGAGGACAATATGAAGATTGACTTCTCTAAAGTTTTGTTCACATACGAAACTCGAGCAACAATTGATGGGCCTGATAGATGGTGCAAAGGCTGGGTAATGAACAGACAGAATCGCCATCAGCCTTTGAGACACCAACAAGGCGGTGGAGGCATAATGATCTTGGGTGGTATTATTGGAGAAACATTAGTGAGCCCATGGAGAGTACCAGATGGCGTCAAAATGACTGACGTTGCATACATAGCATTTATGAAGGAGCATCTTGAACCGTGGATCAAAATGCAAAGAGTTGCCTTCAGAAGGGCCATTGTTTTTATGCAAGATAATGCTTCCTCACATGATGCTCACAAGACTACTGAATATTTTAAACAGTTAGGCTTCGATGTACCTCGAAAAATGAAGTGGCCAGCAAATTCTCCGGATTTGAACCCAATCGAAAACATATGGAGCATCATGAAACGAAGACTATACGCCAACGGACGACAATTCGGGAGCAACGCTGAGTTGTGGAAAGCAATTCTTGACATATCTCACGGCATTACAGCAGATGACATCCTACAATTAACAAATTCTATGGATCGTCGACTTCTTCAAGTAATTTCAAAACAGGGGAAGCACATTCCCTATTAATTTGTTTAAAACTGTGCCTTTGTTTGTATCTGTTATTATTTGTTTGATTATCTTATTTATTAGCTTCTTTTGATCATAAACATTCATGTGTAAGATTAATAAACGTTTTGTTTGCTCAATTCTAGGAATTTTACTAATCCTTTATAATTTGGCACGCTCAAATCACCGTGCTGAAAACAAATATAGCGCCAGTTTGTTTACATTGCGCAGATCAATACGAAAATGTCAGTGACTGCGCAGGTCAGTGTTGCCAACATTGTGTGAATTGATTGGATGGTTTTTGAATTATTAGAAAAAAGTTATCTCAATAATAATTTGGCACGCAGTATATATATATAAGTTAAAGTATATATATGCAAATTACGCAATATAGCATTTTTAATAAATAAGTATTATTTGCGTTAAACATTCTCTTGTTGTTAAATTAGTAGGTTATTCATGTTAAATAATAAAATAAAATAAAAATATTGTACTCTGCTTCGCATCATGGTAAAACCAAATAATAATTTGTACTCCTTTACTTGTCTGCACTTGTATTCAAAATTTATATTCGATCGTTTACTCCACGGCTATTTTAGAAGCTTTGACAAAGTTATTAAAGGAAGTCTTAGAATTTTATATATAGATTATTTCTTTCATGTTTTTACAACTTTTTTCTTAGCCCGTATGGTTCTTACAGTCCGTGTTTATAGTAGTTTAGACGTTTTGAAAAGAAATGTGATTTATTTCCTTGTATGTGTAAAAGTAAGAGGCAGTTGTGAACGAGAGGCAGAAAGTGATGTGTCACGTAGCTTTTTGAAGAGAATTGTTGTTTGGTGAGGTAGAGCGGTCTATGAGAAAGGGAGTTTTTTTTAAGCTTTCTTAGTGGTGAACTGTTATCGCATTTATCTCCTTCTTCCTAGGTTTCATCGAATTTTGAAACTTTGCTTATATACTCTTCATTTGGCATTTAACTTTCTCGCTTTTTATTTCCTTCAACGCTTGACATGTCTACAAAAATTTCGAGTTAAGATGCCTAGACTAGCTAAAACTCACAGGAGATACGGAATTCAAGAAAAAAATGAGAAATCTGCGATGACCTACTTAACGTGTTTTTGCAAATTGATGGCGGAACAGAATCAATGATGTATGATAAATTGCAAAAATCACTTAGAGCAACAGAAAGCTGGAAGCTGTGAGAAACTATGCTCACGTTTATCCCGAAGGGACATTGTCCATATAATCAGAACATTAACTCTAGAGTATATAATTAACTTGTGTTTAAAAACCACACCATTGCCAAATCTGTTTCATTAGATGTTTACTCATGTTCTGATATTCGTAAATCAATTTCATGTTTTGAGGAAAAAAGTTTTTTGTTCATTTACTTTATGTTAATATATTAAATGACATATTACTCTAAAATGCTTGCCATTATTATTTGCTTAATGCGCCAAATAATTTGATAACCTGCTGTTCAGGCTCATCATTTGGAAATGTCTTTCTTTTTGGCATTACTAACAATGAATATTACTGTATGAAAAATTCAATGCTTATAACGAGGTTAAAATTCCATCTGTTATACTCATGGATCAAAGATAATTTTTTCAGGGGAGATTTTATAGAGTCCATGTATAATTTTTCATAGTCATTTAACATCAGTCGGTAACAGTTATGCTTACATAGTTTTAATTTTATTTTAAATATGTTCCCTATGAAAAAAATATGTTGGTTCTATCTACAGGTTCTAATAAACTTTATAGGAGAAAAATACCTGGATATATTCAGATTATAATATGCATAGATCCCAAATAATAATAATAATAACAATAATAATAATATAATTCATTGAAGGCTCTATTCAATACTGTGAAATGTTTCAATGTCGACATGGGTGTGGATTTCAGATTAGATTAATGTTTAAATGTAATATTCAAGAAGAATTACAGAAATACAATCAATAGATTTAGATTTGGGCGCAAAGTTTAGGGAATTGGAACAAAAAGAAGCCCATAGGTGGGTATAAATTAGCGAATAAAATAGAATACAGTATACCCAAATGAAGGAAAAGTTAAGGAATAAGAATTAAAACGTTTGCGTCTGGTACTGTATACCGAGGTGAATTACAAAACAGAATATCAGCCATAAAAATCTTGGCTGCCCCTTTGGTGCAATACAGTTTCAACATCCTTACCTAAACCGAAGCTGACATTAATCGAATGGACTCCAAAAGGAGAACTTCTCACCTGCCACTGCATGCATCATCTCAAGTCTGATGTTAATCGTTTTGTATGGGCCCAGGTTCAAAGGTGACAGATTATTAGTTTAACTAGATTTGTCTTTAAAAAAATACAACTAATAGCCTTCAAAGATTGATAGAAACTATAGAGGAGTGGATGATGATTTGTGTCAAAGAACATTAAAGTAGTAAGTGACTGTATTCAGTAATAAAGGAAGCCAACAAGTTCCAAATTGGGTTTCAAGTGGATGAAAAAACAAAAGTAAAGCATAATACACCGACTAAATCTGCAAAATACTTAAAAAAGAAAGAAACGGCAAATGCAACCGACTTTATACAAAAAAAGATGGAAAGATAAACTGCTTCACAGTCAATACACTGCCTGTAGCAAAGAAGCTGTATACAGCAGTAGCTACGCAATGCAGGGTTAAAAGCTGAAACTGAAGGTTTTATTCTTGCTGTGCAGGACCAATGCTTTCTAACTAAAAATTACCAAGCACACGTACTAAAATGCAGATGTGTGATGAGCATCCAGAAACAATTGACCAACTTGCACCAGGTTGCGAGAGAGTGGGCCAATATCTACACTAGAAAATCTGCAAAATTTAAGGAAAGGAAGCTACAAGAATTTGGTATGAACATCACCCATAACCAGTTACGGAGATAGAACCTCTAACAATTTTATTGGACTTTATTATAGACACTGACAGAACAATTAAATGTAATCGTTCTGAGATCGCAAAGAAAAAATATGTCTCCTTAACGACATGGCTGTCTCTGCAGACTGCGATGTATCATTGAAGATCTTCAAAAACCTATCAAAATACAACGACCTTGAAATAGAAATCTCAAAACAGTGGCAAATAAGGACATTAACAATACCAGTTATTGTTGGAAACCTCAGATTGACTGGAAAATATTTCAATAGAATTGAAGGAATACCTGGTAATATATGATTTAAAGAAATACAAAAATTGTAGTCACAAGTACAGGCCAAATATTTGCGATTTTTTTTCAAAATTCCTCAGTGGAAAATGTCATGATGCCATTTCTGACTTCAGATCTTTGTTCGAAACCCGGAAAGAATTGAGTATACACCAGAAAGCAAGGGAATAATAATAATAATAATAATAATAATAATAATGATAATAATAATAATAATAGTACAATCTGAGAGAAACAACACCATGAATATTACCAGAAATTGCTCAAATACAGGGACATGATAATCAGAGCTCTGAGCATCGTGAGAAAAGTAATTAATAATTTTACTAACAGTGTCACTGGTAACATCAACATGCAGGACGCCCAGAATATCGCCTTATTAGGAATATTGCATATACTAAGAAAAGTGCTGGCAAATAAAAAACAACTCTCCTAGAGGTCATAGACCCCATAGTTTGGACCCGGCTCTACATAATACAAAGTAGGAAACATTATCATTATTATTATTATTAATTATTATTATTATTATTAATTATAATAATAATAATAATAATAATAATAATAATAATAACAATGACAACAACGAAGATGATGATGATGTCCGGCTTTATGATTGTCAGCCATTATAAGCTCGGGAAGAGACAGATGATATTTATAAGATACATATTGGGAAAAGGAACGTTGAAATATTTGATATTCACAGGACATATTGAAGACAGGAGGAAAAGAGGAAGAACTAGTCGCATAACAGATATAGCGAGCTTTCTTAAATGCATAGACGTGTAAGGTTTAGGAGAGACAAAAATGAAAAAAGAAAAAGTGATGGACTCTTCCTTTCCTTGAATCTCGAATGATCATCAGAATTACGGGTCTGAAAATGAAAATGAAAGACAGTAATAAATATAAGAAAAAACCCAAGAAAATTCATCGCCAAGTGGGGACACAGATCGACCTGCATCATTTCACTCTACTGCATTTTGCCAACAAAAATAGTGGTCGTAGATGTAGAAACCTAGAAGGAATAAAGATAAATTATCTACCAAGTAATGCAGACTTGAATATACGAAACAGGGATGATCCCAAAACATACATATATATATATATATATATATATATATATATATATATATATATATATATATATATATATATATATATATGAATGTAATGAGAACGAAAAATTATATATAAATTCTAACGTTCACGGCATTAATTCAAAAGAGGGCTCAATACCGACAGTATAGCAATAATTATTTAATAGAATTTTTTTCATATAGAGAAAAACAATTTACATTTTGATTCTCACCAGTCAAGATGCAACTAAATGCATCGAAACGAAGTTGCATCTTTGTCGTGAGTTAATTGTTTTTCTCTATAGGAAAAAATTATAACAACACACACACACACGCACACACACATACATATATATATATATATATATATATATATATATATATATATATATATATATATAACTCTTTCATACATGGTAAGTGTAATGACGATTATATCCTTCAACTCTGATTTTGTGCCGAAATTGGATGACTTAACAAATAACTGCTTCGAAACGGGCCATGCCAAAATATCTATTTTCCATAGTAGTTGTAACCATGTGTTGCTAGAGGTCCGAAAGTTTAGCACATTGTTTCGGAGCCTTTTACAAATTTGAATATAAGCAAAAATAGCAGATACCCACGTTTTGGTAATAACGTGGATGGACCATTTAAGTAATGGATTTCTTACCCAGTAACTCATGAACATTTCTCATTCTCAAATCTCCTAGAATCTGATGCAGTGCTTTCCTGCGCGTATTGATTTCTTCGAAATCATTCCTCCACTTCATGTTAGTGTTTAGAATCCATCAACATTTGCTTGTTTCCTTTTGTTCTCTTTTTGACTGCACAATTCTTGTGTCTGCGTTCATATTTCCTCGCCATTTCTCGACAAGTCAGTTTAATTAAAATTATTCGACTTCATGATAGAGTGGTCGCCATAAAAACGGCTTAGAGCCACATCACATTAAAAGACCGGTTCAAGCACAATCACCGAAATTAATAAAGATCCATTTGGTCAGTTCCTAGAGATGGTACCGTTTGGAACTACCATTGTTCTGTAATCTTGGATGGGTGTGTGCTGTAAAGGATAACGGATCTCAATTGTTAATTGGACAGCTGAGTTCCAATTCATGTTGGGTTCTTTATATTCACTTACGCGCAAATACCAATGGGAAAAATATGATTGCAGCTCTTCTCACCAAACTATGGGTTAATGAGTAAGACACTAAACCATTATCTCAGAAATTAATAAAACGTAATGTCTGGCCTTAAATAAATCGCAACCAATTTATAAGCCGTAGAAAACGAATCAATCAATTTAGTTTAGGAAAGGCATAATATTACAATCAGTTTAGTTTAGGAAAGGCATAATATTACAATCAGTTTAGTTTAGGAAAGCCATAATATTACAATCAGTTTAGTTTAGGAAAGGCATAATATTACAATCAGTTTAGTTTAGGAAAGGCATAATATTACAATCAATTTTTTTAGGAAAGGCATAATATTACAATCAGTTTAGTTTAGGAAAGGCATAATATTACAATCAATTTAGTTTAGGAAAGGCATAATATTACAATCAGTTTAGTTTAGGAATGGCATAATATTACAATCAGTTTAGTTTAGGAAAGGCATAATATTACAATCAGTTTAGTTTAGGAAAGGCATAATATTACAATCAATTTAGTTTAGGAAAGCCATAATATTACAATCAGTTTAGTTTAGGAAAGCCATAATATTACAATCAGTTTAGTTTAGGAAAGGCATAATATTACAATCGACGCATCTATAATGGAAATAATCAAATAATATCCGGTATGCGACCGCATATATTTGTAACCTTTTCATTTCACGCTCTGGTATATTGAGAGTAGAAAAAATGGTAACTTTGACTCTGACACCGGTAAGGAAAATATAATTTACTTTTCTCTATCCAGTTATAAGGAGCACAAAAATATATATATTTGTTTTAATTATGATTAATTAAAAAAAAAAAAAATATATATATATATATATTTGCTTTAATAATCATTTGGTCATTTCCATTTTTACATTTTGATCTTTTGCATAATTGTTAGCTTACATCGTTAAATAGTGTCAAGTTTATTAAAGCATAAAAGGAAATTACATGAAGTTGATTTCAGATTCTGGCTGATATTTTTTCGATCATTTTATGATAATACTTTTGAAAAAGGCATACATTATCTACCTTCCTGCATGGGTTCAATATATGGTTAGAGTGCAATAGTATGCCTTTCGTGACAGATACTTTAGATGATGAAAATTTCTGAAGTATACACTGTTGAGAAGGTAGAAGGAACAGAAAATAGAACTGCACTCAACCAACGGCGGTATTTACATTGATGCGCACCAGTTTATGTGATTGTTCCATTGTCCATGAACAAATCGAATAATATAATGCTACGTTACTTAAATTCATAGCAACTCATAATCAATATCAGAGCATACATCAAGGTGTTTGAAAATGTATTCAAATGTATTGATGAGGACATATCTCTTTCACAATGAATCTGGCCTCATTCCACACAATAACCCTACTGATTTACGAACGGGTCGTAAAATCCCAGCATATATATGCATATATATATATATATATATATATATATATATATATATATATATATATATATATATATATATATATATATATTTATATATATTTGGCCGCTTTTACTCTTATACCTGGGATGGTCGAGAACCTGGAGCGGCCTTACAATAGGGAAATAGTCATCGAATGAATCCATCTTACTCCTGTTGAACGAGATAAACTCAATCACACTGATATCTACGTACAGATTCTCCAGACGCCGCTTCGGCGCCGTCATAAATGTTGTATTTCTAAATATATTTATTGTCTTTTTTTAAGTTGAACTGTTGTGAAAAATTTCTGTAAATAATTTTTTTTTCTTTTTCTCTTTTTCATGATATTTTCGTGTTTGTGTGTGTTTGTTAGTTTGTGTTTTTTGCATATATGTGTGTTTGTGTCTATATTTATGTGTGTTTATATCTGTGTGTTTTTCTATATATATACTGTCTGTGTGTTTTTGTATATATATATATATATATATATATATAGGTGTGTGTGTGTGTGTGCCTGCAAAAATGTAGAAAAGTAGCTTAACCCCTAGCATATAAAAAAAATTAAAAGATAAGCTCTAGAAGTCTATTCAGCTTACATGTTTTTCTTCCAAAAAGACTTATCTATTTGTCGGCTTCTGATATCCGTTAAAAATGATTTATCGTAATTCTTGACGTCACGCACTACGCACGCCATTCTAATTTGCAAATTAAGATAGATAACTTGCCAGAAACAACACATCTCTTTAAACGTAACGTCTATTCCATTTAATGTTTCCTCTGAAGATATGAATGTGTTAAGCATAAAGAAAGCAGGCTTCAAAACAGGAGCCACTTTTAACTGTATGTGAAGCAGCTAATAATACGCTTTTCTTTGTTTTGCTTTTAATGTTTTCAGATACACGCTGAGCGTGAATTTATGGCAGTGTGAACTGTAAGTGAATTTAGAAAAAAAAATATCATATTAATAAAAATAGTATCATTAGCAGAAACATGATTAAGATATATGAATTTTAACGCGACACTTACATGTTGACCGATAATAGAGTCAAGAGTTAGCACACCTATTTAATATACAGCATTTAGCATTAGGTATTTGTTTGCTTTTTATCAACAGTTTATATAACTTGTATCTGTACACTGAAAACGTTTCACAATATCAGATAAATTCTCAGTGAACCGCAGATACATAGCCTCAATTGAATTAAAATAAATTGTTTAGAAAATAGTTTTAAATGTGTGTCTTTAAACGTAAACATTTATTTACACTGGTGAACGAAATTCTAATACAACTCATATATAATCATTGTGCTATCTCTCAGATACTTTCTAAAGGTTGGATGGGCAATGGGTTTAATAAACTCCCCAAAATAAATGTTTAATACTCCAAATTATTTTTTATGTTTGTGGTATGTTGGCTGGAATTTTTTTTTTTATCCAATTTTCTACTTCTTTTTCCCAATTCTAATTCTTTTCTTCATTTTGTAATCTTTTTTTGACTTTGGATTTTTTTTTCATTCGAATTATTTAATTACTAGGTTCATTTTAAAATTTCAACACTTGTATCGTCTTGTTTCTACATTTTCAAAATCTGTCATTCGAATCTTTTTTGGATTTGTTGTTAGATTTTTTTTTATACAGAATCTATTTTTGTAAAGTCTGAAATGCAATACATTTTGTCCATGGAGAAAGAAACACAAGATAATTAAATATAACGAAATTTTATTTTTTCTCCCCATTTCAACAACTGTCTATACTGCCCAAAATATATCAGTGGCAGTTTTATATATTCTTTTTTAGATTTCGTTATTTTTACTCAACTGGAGTTTAGATCTATTTTTCCCAACAGAATTCAGTTTAAATCATAATGCTATCGATCCGTCACCTTTTAGAGACATTTCATCACAACAAATAGGAAACATGTTTTTGTGTTCCCTGCAATTTAGTAAGAATACATAAAAACGGAAAGTCGATCATAGTTTGTCAAATTTATTTATTCTTAAATGTAAATGGTCACACTGCATTTATTTTGTTACTTTTATGAATAATATTTTTGTAATTGTTCACGTCTAGCAAGGCAATAATGCCACTAAGACGCAAGGGTCACTAAATGTTAGAGAATAAGAGAAAAATACTATTAAGGAGAGAGAACAAGACAAAACACGAATTAAGAAGACAGAAGATAAAAATTAGCATTGGATTTGAACATCAAATTTGATTGCGAAGCAGTTAGACGGAAGTGAGATCTAAAAGCGTGAAGTACTATAGAAGAAACTGCTAGCATAGAACTTACACTTACATGTAGCCATTCCAAATGTTAACTGATGAGACGTTACCCCCAATCTTGTACTGCGCTTAATTACCAAGAAAGTATTTGTCGAAATGACAACAAGAAGCTACGTTAAGGCTGTGGAAAAGTGACTGAAACTGAGATGGCAGGTTAGGACAAATAACATTGCAGATTTTTTGGATTTTATCAAGAATATGTAAATACATAGTAGGAGCAGCAGACCAAATGTGGCAATATTCTTATTATTAATATTATTATTATTATTATTAATAATAATATATTTTACAATACACACAGATAAAATAATCAAAGCTAATCGACTAGACATCATGATCAACGATCAAAAAAGAACGTGTTTTCTAATTGACACGCCAGTTCCTTCAAATTGCAATGTATCTTGAAAAAAAATTAAAAATCTATCAAAACACAAAATATCTCAAACATGTGACACATTAGGACATCAATAACACCAGTTGTAGTTGGAATTCTTGGACTGATTGTATACGGCTCCGATATACTCATTAACGGTATTCCTCGTAGACCATGCCTTAAAAGAAGTACAAAAATTTGTACGCTAAAGTATATGTCACACATTACAAAGAGCTTATGTATGTAAAATATGTCTGATTTTAGTATCTTTTTTTTTAAAATCAAATGTAATAATAATAATAAAATCAACAACGACCATAGTTTGTATATTGCATGAAACAGTTAAATGCATGTTGAAGAATTGTCATTGGCTATTCTGCGTATTGAGAAAGAGTTCTTCAGAAAAGTTTCTGATAGCTGAACGCATAGAGGATGGAGATCTAGAGGTGAGAAATATTGAGGCAGTTACTGTAGCAATGGAACAGCGTTATGAGAAATGTAGTTACATGGCTAATTATTTTTTCTGCAGTTAGAGCCAATTGCAGGAACCGAGGTGTAGGTTTTGTTAAAAGTTGGGTTTCTAACGCCAGAAACACTCGTCAGTATATAATGCACAAGTCCAGACTATCAGAATGTATGCAGTCAATGCCAGAATAGTCAGATACCAAAAAGAAAGTAAAGACAGGATGTGAAGGAACCTTGATACGACTCTTAAATATATCACCGGGAATTTTCCAAGTTATCGCAGAAAGATTATAAAAGACAATATGATCGGATTGGTGGCGGGGGATACATTTGGAAATATACCTTGAATTTAAATTTCATCTGAAAGAGAAATATTATGAATACCAGACAGGAAATGTAGTAGAAACAGGAAGTCAAAAGATACATTTGTGACGGTTACACACCTGGCCCAGGGTCGGATCCTTTGGTTACGGCGCCAACGGTGACGTCGCTCCTCCTGGTCGCTCCTCCTGGGTCCAAGCGTGCCGCTCCAACCCCTTGGTCAGATGATCACCAGCCTCGCCTTTCCTGACTCGCTTCCAATACCTGGTCACTAAAACAACTCAACCCGATCTCCGGTCTGTCTACCCACGCTGTGTTTAGATCTTAGACAGACAGGACCAGCAGGGATTGGGGCCGATACAAGTTGAGTCCGACGGGGGTGGCAAAACACAAATAAAAAGAAAATAAACTCACGAGACAAAAAAAAGATTGCTGATGAAAAAAAAAAAGGGTAACAACCTTTTTATATCTTAATGTCCGTTACATAAAACAAAATTGTTCTCATTTCCCAACCTGCTCTGTGGACTATGGCACCAAGCTTCATCACAACCTAAAGATTTTGGAATTGCCTACTCTTTAGAATTGTGTATGTCGGAGTGTGGTTTGGTTCGACACTGGGGCTAATTTCTATCGATCATTCGCAGTTGATTCTTCTCTTCGACTTAAGTTGTATTTCTTCTTCTTCGTCGACTTAGGCTGGAAGTTCTCTTGTCTTCGACTTGGGCTGGAAGTTCTCTTGTCTTCGACTTGGGCTGGAAGGATCTCTTGCCGCAACTCAGCCGCAACTCTCTGTCGTCCGAGGTGATCTCTTCTCGCTGCCGTCCGGGGCTGAACTCTTCTGTCTTCGACTTGGGCTGGAAGGATTTCTTGTCTGAGGATTCTTTTTGCCCGCAAAGGGGCGAGTGAATCAGGCCTGATGGCCGCGTTCAGGCTCTATCCCTGCCCGCGGTCCAGCTGCAACTCTCAACTCCAACTCATGATTTCTGTCGACTGGGGTCCTGCTTTTATTGACGCCGCAACAAACTGGGGTGGGTCTGTCGGCGTCAGGGTTTTCTCGATAATTCCAAAAGTCGCATTATTTTTTTGACTTCCCATTATCGCTATTGTTTTCACCCCTACTTCCTCACAGTGCCTTTTGTGGGAGGTGCACACCCATCTCTCTTAGTCTCTCGTATGTCAGGGTGACCGTTTTCGACCAATGGTTTCCTGATCGGGCATTTCTTTCTCCTCTTTCTGCAGATCCGTGACCGTTTCCGACCAATTGTTATTGATCAGGCATCCGTTTTTCTCCTCCTTTCGGGCGTGTTTACATCGTTCTTGTTTTTAAAAAACAAAATCCAATCTTGCCTTTTTTTTTCTGCACGTACGAAAAATGACAATCTTGGCTTTCTCTCACCTGGGCTCTGTCAACCAGCCCGCCGCTAATTAGATGTGACTTCAGGGAAGAATATTGGCGCTATCTGTGAACTGAGACAATCGTTTTTTTTCACCTCTTTTTTTTTTGTCAGACCCGGCAGTCAGAAAATCTTAATTTATCTGAATTGAAAATATCTTTCACTCGTCAATGTGGGGGGTTCTAATTTTTAACAGGTCAGAATCTGTATACAATTCCACCGGTAACTCCCCTCAACCCAAAAAACACTTTTTCTCTGATTAAGATTTCATTGTTCCCAAAATTTCCCTTTATCCAAATTGATAAGGTGTCTTTTCTACGCAAAAAGTAGGCTAGATGCTTTGACCGATATCTGGTTTCATCAAGCGGCCCGTTTTGATATCATGTCTTTTCCTTTCTTTCTTTTTTATTATTTCTAATTCTATTCTTCCAATTGTCTTTAAAAAATTCGGTCAACATGCTAGCTAAGATATCTTTCTGACTCCTACCTCCACCATTGACTTTCCCTTCTAAATAACAAATCCCATTGTTCTTTCGAAAATCGGCCAAGATGTTGGCCTAATTACCTTTCTGGTACGTGTTTTTGTTAATGACCGCTTTTTGTTATTTCTCTCTTCCTCTCTTTCCCCTTCCTTCTTCTTTCCTTAGGATCGTCCAAGTACAATCTTAGTGAATTATTTCCAACTCAATTATTTTCCGTTAAAGAAAAAATTTAAGGACCTGTTTAATAAACCAAGTAAAAAAAATTCAATCATATTTCTATGAATATTTCTAATAATGCAAGGTGCCACAATCCTCCTAACCAAGTTGTCATTTACCCGTAAATGACACCTAAATAATTACATCATTTAACATGCACCATGCATTTTGTCTCATGCAATTCTATTCTACTTTCCTAACATGCAAAGGGTAATGTTCTTTCCATTTTCTTTTGTTCTACATGCAATGAAATGTTCTTTTCATTTTCTTTTTTGTTCTACATGCAATGAAATGTTCTTTTCATTTTTTCTTTTTTTGTTCTATGGCAATGAAATGTTCTTTTTCATTTTCTTTTTTCTGTTCTACATGCAATGAAATGTTCTTTTCATTTTCTTTTTGTTCTACATGCAATGAAATGTTCTTTTTCATTTTTTCTTTTGTTTTACATGCAAGGTAATGTGTGCGTGTGTGTTTGTAGGGCAGATGTGTTCACTAGGGTCTGTTCTTCTTGGTCAATGTTTTTCCTCTCTGCGGCTGGGAGGGTTTTCCCGCCGCACGTGGTGGTCTCCAGCCTCCTCATTGGTCTTTCAGCAATTTCTTCCTTGAGTCCTGTCTGATTAAGGAACACTGCTCGGCATCTCCCTCTCGAGTTGTTGCATGCTCACTAGACTGTCGTTCGCTAATCTTCTCTTCTCTTAATCTTCCATATTATTACACCCCCGATGGCTATAACTGGAATGTGCCATTACTATTGACCAACTTATCGCGATCTGCTCATCGTCTTCCCCAAGCTACACCTTCGTCTCCCAACATTTAACTTATCCTTAAGTGATCCATATCGATCTTTTCTATTGGCTTCATTAATACTGGCATCTTATTTAAGGTGACATTAGAGAATCTCTTCACTATCGGCTCCCATAATTCTGTACAATTGACTAAGCCTCTACCAATCATCTCTATGAGTGAATCTTTTTCTTCATACCTTTCTTCCATCTGGTAATAGGGGGGCAGAGATGGACACCAACCGCCGAAC
Organism: Acanthosepion pharaonis; assembly: GCA_903632075.3. Lineage (NCBI taxonomy): Eukaryota > Metazoa > Mollusca > Cephalopoda > Sepiida > Sepiidae > Acanthosepion > Acanthosepion pharaonis. The sequence continues at coordinate 4,449,723 of CAHIKZ030005567.1, forward strand.
ATCCATGGGTAGCGTCACCAGGGATAACGGTGGCCTTATTCTTAATGTCCTTGTGGACTCTCCCACATACCCTAGACAGGCTGGTATGTTTTGTGTGGCTACTACCACACCCCGTCTAAACTGCTGATAGCTTGTGGCAATACCGAGTTTGTTAATACCTCTACTTGGCAGATTCTTTTGATTCCTTCCCCTCTCCTTCAAACAATTCTAGTATGCCACAGTCTGCGGTTACCGGATTTATAGATAGGGCTTAACGAGGTACAGGTCCTGGGGTATCATCTCTACACCTTCTAGCTTCTTCCATTGATAGTAACATGAATTTCGTTCTCCCCGAATTTAATGCTATGTAGTCTGCTTCAATTTTGCCTTTGCTATCATTCCTGAAAAGGTAACAAATTCTCTTGGTTATATTCTTCATAACTACTTAGTCTCGCTCTGACTCATCACTCAATCATTTCATAATTTTTTCTTAGTTCGGCTCCTCCTCCTCTAATTTCTTCTAGCAGACAGAATGGTCTGGTCAGGTGTGCGTGGCGCCCACTCTAAAGGTCGTACTTATGACACCACTGGTGGCCAATCAATAATGCCAATGATCTTCTTCCGTCCCTTGTGAGGTGCAGCCCTGACTCCATCCCTCCACTCACATCTACCATAGTCAGCCAATAGGGTTTTTGATGAGCCAGTGTCGTTATCTGTCGACACTCAAACGCTTCTATTCTGCATAGCCTTTTGTTCTACTGAGATTTGGGGTTTCTTCTCCTCCCTGATCTCATCTTTTGAGGTGATTCCTGTTCAACCTCTAACCTTCTTTCTGTGTTTAACTCCCGTCCAGGAGGTTTTTGTCCTCTTCTTCATCCCCTGATTCTTCTTTCTGTTTAGGTTTTCGCCTTGAATGTCTTCGATACCTCTCGACTCTATGTCTAAACTTCTCCTGTTTCCTTATCCTTTTCCTTAAGCTGGAAAGGGTGTTCGATCCTCCTCTCCCTCAAGGCCCTTCGTCCTGTTCAGGGTGCCTCTTTTAGAGCCTTCGACTGCTTGATTGGACCTCTTCGTCTTTTCTTCCTTTTCTTCGGACATGGGGTGTGTTGGCGATCTCACGGGTTTTTTCTCTGCACTGATTCAATGACGACTGAACATCGCTGTCCCGCTGAGGTTCCAACTCCGTCCTCCGGACTGCTTCGTTTATCTGGTCAAGTCGACCTATCTCCTCATCTTTCGGAGTCTTTCCTCCGTCTCCATTTCTTCGGTTCAACCAGAGTTACCTTCTTTTCTTTGTCTTCTAGGGCCTCAGCTTTCGCCATTTCCAGGTTAGCTTATTTCAGCCCTTCTTCAGATCATTGGCATGAACCTCCTCGCTCGTCCTGCCACTTGATCCCTTATTACATATGATACTGGGCCGTCTGCTCCACTATCCGGTAGTACAGTTCCCATCTCTGGTCCAGTTTTTCCTTCTCTGTGGATTTTATAGTGGGTGGGTCTCCAACCTTCAATTCTACCACCTTTCTTTCAGCATTCACCCTCTCATTTCTTTTTCTTCTGGGCCCTCTTTATTCTTCTTTGGCCTGTACGAATATCTTATGTTGCTGTTCCAGCAATAGTTGAGATCTTCTCCCATATACCTTCTTCGGGGCTTCAGTAGGTTATCTACCAGGTAGGACCACGTCTCTGCTAAACAACAAAATAGAGGAAAATCTGGAGGTTTGTTTTATCAAACCCTCACGGCCGCCAGAGCCTGCGTCAAATACTAAGTCCCAATTTCCAATGTTTTCTCGATAACTTCAATAATACATCTCCTGCTGTTCTATGAAACCTTTCCACTTTAGTTCTGGGGGGTGATATGGGGATGTTTTTATGTGCTCTCATTCAAACCATCAAAACCTCTCTCATGATGCTGTTCACATTTCCGTGCCATTATCTGTTACCAATTGCACAGGGGCAATATACTAGGGAAGATTCCACTTATTATCAAGCGGCTACAGTTCTGGCCTGCTTGTCTGGTACTGCAAATGCTTCAGGCCAATTTGTTAGCCAATCGACAAACTCCACTATATAGTTGTTTCCTTTGTGCAGTTTCCCATATGGTCCCTGATACATCCATACTCCCACTCTCGAAGGGGGAAGTTTGGTACGTCTGTCTCCTCCAAGGGGTGCCATTTCTGTCTTCTGCTCTGCACGACCGCTTTCCCCCAACTCCGAACATAGTGGTGACTTCCTCCACAGTTTGGGCCAATAGTACTTTTCTTCCTATGAGATCACATGTCCTATCAGTTCCCATGTGACCCAACCTTTTTCGTGGCACTGTTCCAATATCTCTGGTCTTAAACTTTTAACATAACTTGGGTTTGACTTCTTCATCCCTTCCTGAGAGATAATACAGCCTTTCTCTATTATGGCATACTTGGTGGTCTCTCCTGATTTACCTTTCTCTCTCAGAGCAGCTATTTCACTGTCTGCTTGCTCCTTCTCATTCCTTCTGTCCAATGGGGATCGGTTATTATTCTGGGCGTCCCCTTCTTTTCGTCCGATTCTAATATGGGGCGATCTTTTGGCTTATTAGAGTTAATTACTCTATTCTATGGGCTTTATCATCTACTCTATTTCGCCCTTTACAGATCTTTCTTCTAGTTGTTTCGGTATTCTTGAGAGTAAATCTGCGCACGTGTTTTTTCCTTTCCTGCCAAATACTCTATCTTACAGTGGTAGCCACTTAACTTAAGTGCCCACTGTTGAATTTTCTTATTATTTGTCCCTCTGCCTGCAATAGGTACTGCAGGGGCTTGTGGTCTGTCTTTATAGTGAAGACCGCACCATTTAAATAGTAGTCCAGCTTTTTGGAGAGCATACATGATAGCATATGCTTCCTCTATTACTAGCCACCTCTGTTGTGTCTCTGAGGCTTATGGGAGAGGAAGTATATCGGTACTTCCTCTGGTATGCCAGCACTGGTCCTTCCTTATCAGGACACGGCTGGGTAAGTATTGCTCCTACACACACTGCTCACTGGCATCCGTGTATAATATCGTGGGCTTGTTGAGGTCTGGGCACGTCAGCAATTGGGACGATTGTCAACTGTTCCTTTATGAATCAAATGCTCGTTGACAGTCCTCTGTCCACTTGAACTTATGTATTTCTTCGTCAAGGGCCACTAGCGGTATGGCAATTTGAAATGCCGGACAGGCGTCGGTAGTAACCTATAGCTCCTATAAAACCTCTTACCTGCCTTTTACTGTCTTAGGTGCTCTGGCATTTCCCTTTATGACCTTTACCTTATCCATGTCGGTTTAATACCGTCTCCGTTTATGGTTTAGCCCAAAATACCCTGGTTTCTTCCCTCAGAAACTGACACTTTGACAATTTCAATTTTAATCCGTGTTTCCTCAACCTCCCAACACCTGTCTTAAATGAAAAAGTGTTTGTTCCACTGTCTCCGAAAATATCAAGATATCGTCCTAAATACGCCATGGCAAAGCTCGTCCCTCCTAACACTATTGACATTAGCTGTTGGAAGACTCCCGGGGTATTAGTAAACCGAATGGCATCCTCTGAACTGAAACAGTCCAGGTGACACGAATGCGGCTTCCTGTTGTTGTCATCAGCCCCATCCAGGGCTACCTGCTATCACCTGACCTCAAGTCCAACGTAGAGAAGTACTTTGCCTTCCCTAGTATCAAAATCCTGTAAATAATGGTAATTCAACGGCTTGATATAGAATTCAGCTTTAAAAATCTACACAGAAACGGTGGCCGCCATCTTTCTTACTATTACTATTGGAAGCTCCAGGAGAGATCGATCTTTCGATCATCCCAGCTTCGCTTATTCCTACTGCCTCCTACAAGGGGTCTTTTTATGTATAGGTGTTCGGTAGGGTTTAATTTCACAGGGGGTGGTCTCGGTGTCGATTTTCATTTCTGATTGTGTGGGTGTTGTTTCCTTATCTGACTGGGCTACCACATCTCGATTGTTCATAACAGACCCCACACCTGGTTCTAAATTGATCCGGTACTTCAACATATCCTCATCTAAGATTCCTTTGTTTGCTCTACTAGCTTCCTGTTCCTCCCGAATCTGCGATCTGTAGTCTGTAGGGGAAGTGCTCTCCCTATCTTTCCCTCCTAACCTTTTTATAGTCTTTTGGGCCTGGTTCACCATCATTATGGGCACTAACTCAGCTGCCTCCACTACCGTTTCGCACAGGGTTACCTCGTTATCTTCTCAGGCCCTTTCCTTCTACAGGGACCAAATACAGAGGTCCTCTCCGTACCTTTTTTTTCTGACCTTTCCTGACACTGCGGTCCTAGGAGGTAACTCACATCTTCCTCCACCACTATGGTTATCTCTTCCTCTGGTGGCATCCCAATGGCGCTCTCTCGCTTCGTTCACCACCAACAATAAGATTAAACTGATCTGGGCTCTTTTCGTCTGGCCAATCTTCTCCAAGATTGCCCGCCATTACACAGGTCGGGGGTTACGTAAAATTTTGGGGTGCTTTTCACCCTCCCAAACCTCACCAGGAGCCTCACCATCCCTTTTATCTCCAGGGGGCCCCATTCTGCTGCGTGATCTCTATGTCCGCTTCCCGTAACCTTCTCTTCCGTTTCACCCCATGTCTCCTCTCTCATCAATATTTTGAGTGCCAAAGCCCTCATCTCTCTACCACCTATCTCTGCTCTACAGGATGGTTCTCTCTCTTGCGTTAGCGAAAGAACACCTGAGTTTCTTCTTCCTGGGTCCCCTACCTTTGGGTTAACCCAGCCATAGGCGCCGGTAGTAATAAATCACCTTTCATTTTTTTTATGGGTGGAGTTCTTCCCCCTGCACCTGGGCGACCCAGCCCGGACCTCTCCTGGTCTCCTATGCCCGTTTCTAAGAATACAGTTTCTTTTCAGGTGTCCTGGCCTCCTGCAAAACCAGCACCTTCTTGTTGGACAGCTTGCCCGCAAAAGTGGCCCTTGACCACATGTCCAACATTTTGCTCTTTTCCCTTTTTAACTGGGTTGGCCTTGTGTTCATCCTCGGGGGGAACCCGTCCTCTATTCACATGGTTCGCCCACCACTGGTCCAATTTTTATTTCTCTCCTTTTAACTGGGCCACCCCCTCCCTTAATTCTGGGGTGGCCTGCTGGCTTTTCCTGGGCCGGTCTCTTTGGGCCTCAGCCTTCTTTGTTAATATCGGTGGGCACCCTTCCTCAGCCTGCACCACTTGGCCAGGTGTCCTTTCACACACCTGGTGCATCTGTCCTGATTGAAGTCTGGGGCAACCCCACTTCGTCGGACATTCCCGCCGCCCCCAGGTCCTCGTACCCCAGGTCCAGCAGACAGCCCGTAACGGTTGGCGTGGGCTTATAAAGCCATGCCTGGTCGACCATGCCCTTCTATTGGGGTCCTCCTCCCATAATTCTGCCCGATCCACCTCTTCCTTAACCTTCTGATTCCACACGGGGGTTCTTCTGCCCACCCCCCTTCTCTTCCAGCCTCCTGACTTGGTATCTGCTTCTTCCCACACCCTTTCACTTTATCCCACACCTCCCCCTGGCTCTCCCTGGCCAGTTCTATCGCTGCCGACAGTCTGAGCGGTCCTTCTTTCAATACGTCGTGACGAACACGCTCGTCGCTCAGCGCCTCTACATACAGGTCCGCCAGTTGGGCCTGCATAACCGCATTATCCCTGACCACTTCGGGGAATGCCAATGACGATATCTTTCCCCTGCTCGGGCCCCTAATTCTCCCGGGGTTTCATCCCGCAGCTGTGTTAGTTTTAAAAGGCCCTCACGGCCTCTATGGCCGTACCTTCGTCGGCGAATTCTTTGGTCAGTAGTCTTTTATTTCTTCCCAAGCCAAGCGGGTTGGTTCTCCAAGAGCCCCTCACGAACTCAGACGCTTTTCCCTTTGTGGCATCGTATACCAAATACAGGGTTTCTTGGTCCGGAGAGCTCGTAGATGGTTCGGCTCTTCTAGAGGATTGCCAGCCAGTTTTAAACTCCTTCCCGCTGCCATCAAACACTGGGACCCCGGTCCACCCAACAGCTTCCTTAGATCCACTGACAACCCCCGCCCTACTTTCTTCACCCCCCACTGCTCTATCCGAATCATAATCTGACATGTCTACAGAGAAAGACAGTCTATACAGCAACAATCGAGGTTGGGAAACAAAACAAGGTGTCCTACCCACAGACGATTTGTTCTTTCTTTCCTTGGTCCTGGTCGTTCTTGAGTTCTGTCTGAATTTCAGCAACGGCGGTCCATCGGTCTTCTCAGGGTTGAAATCCTCGGTCACCACGGCACCATATGTGACGTGGTTTGTCCCAGGTTGGTCCGGTTGGTCACGGCAACCACTTCAGACGGTTACACACCTGGCCCAGGGTCGGATCCTTGGTTATGGCGTTAATCGGTGACGTCAGTCCTCCTGGTCGCTCCTCCTGGGTCCAAGCGTGCCGCCCAACCCCTTGGTCAGATGATCACCAGCCCGCCTTCCTGACTAAGTTTCCAATACCTGGTCACTAAAGCAATTGTACTCGGATCTCCGGTCTGTCTACCCACACGTAAGGTGTTTAGATCTTAACAGACGGGACCAGCAGGGATTAAATACGATAAAGTTGGAGTCTGACGGGGTGGCAAAACAAATAAAAGAGAAAATAAACTCACGAGACAAAAAGATTGCTGATGAAAAAAGGGTAACAACCTTTTTATATCTTAATGTCCGTTACATAAAACAAAATTGTTCTCATTTCCCAACCTGCTCTTGTGGACTATGGCACCAAGCTTTCCATCACACAACCTAAAGATTTCGAATTGCCTACCACGGGAATTGTGTATGTCGGAGTGTGGTTTGGTTCGACACTGGGGCTAATTTATCGATCACCGCAGTTGATTCTTCTTTGACTTGAGTTGTATTTCTTCTTCTTCGTCGACTTAGGCTGAAGTCTTTGTCTTCGACTTGGGTTGGAAGTTCTCTTGTCTTCGACTTTGGTGAAAGTTCTCTTGTCTTCGACTTGGGCTGGAAGGATCTTTGCCGCAACTCAGCCGCAACCTCTGTCGTCCGAGGTGATTCTTCTCGCTGCCGTCCGGGGTTGAACTTTGTCTTCGACTTGGGCTGGAAGGATTTTGTCTGAGGATTCTTTTGCCCGCAAAGGGCGAGTGAATTGCTCGATGGCCGCGTTCAGGGCTCCCCATCCCTGCCCGCGGTCCAGCTGCAACCTTTAACTCCAACTCCATTTCTGTCGACTGTCCTGCTTTTATTGACGCCGCAACAAATCGTAGGGGTCTGTCGGCGTCAGGGTTTTCTCGATAATTCCAAAAGTCGCATTATTTGACTTCCCATTATCGCTATTGTTTTCACCCTACTTCCCTCACAGTGCCTTTTGTGGGGGAGGTGCACACCCATTCTTTAGTCTCTCATGTCAGGTGACCGTTTTTCGACCAATGGTCTTGATCAGCATTTTCTCCTCTTTCTGCAGATCACGTGACTGTTTCCGACCAATTGCGTTGATCGAGCATCCTTTCTCCTTTCGGGCGTGGTTACATCGTTCTTGTTTTAAAAACAAAATCCAATTTTGCTTTTTCTGCACGTAGAAAAATGACACCTTGGCTTTCTCTCACCTGGGCTCTACAACCAGCCCGCCGCTAATTAGATGTGACTTCAGGGAAGAATATTATGCCATTCAGAACTGAGACAATCGTTTTTTTTTCACCTTCTTTGTTTTGTCAGACCTTGGCAGTCAGAAAATCTTAATTTATCTGAATTGAAAATATCTTTTCACTCACAATGGGTTTTAATTTTAACAGGTCAGAATCTGTATACAATTCCACCGGTAACTCCCCTCAAATCCAAAAAAAACACTTTTTTCTGATTAAGATTTCGTTTCTATTGTTCCAAAATTTCCTTTATCCAAAATTGATAATGGCCCTTCTACGCAAAAGTAGGCTAGATGCTTTGACCGATATCTGGTTTTCATCACCCATGTTTTGATATCATGTCTTTTCCCTTTCTTTTCTTTTATTATTTCTAATTTATTCTTCCAATTGTCTTTAAAAATTCGGTCAACACGTATTAAGATATCTTCTTGACCCTACCTCCACCATTGATCTTCCCTTCTAAATAACAAAATCCCATTGTTCTATCGAAAATCGGCCAAGATGTTGGCCTTAATTACCTTTTCTGTAGGTGTTTTTGTTAATGACCGCTTTTTGTTATTTCTCTCTTCCTCTTTTCCTTCCTTCTTCTTTCCTTAGGGATCGTCCAAGTACAACCTAGGTGAATTATTTCCAACTCAATTATTTTCCGTTAAAAAAAAAAATTAACGACCTGTTTATAAACCGAGTAAAAAAATTAATCATATTTCTATGAATATTTTAATAATGCAAGGTGCCACATTGGAATTCTCCCTGATTCGCCAGATAATCATTGAAGCAGTAAAACCAAATTTTATTGTGATTGATGAGAAAAGTAAAGTGTCAAATGACTGACCTAACTTGAGCCCTAGTATATACAAGCGTGGGCTCAAGTGAAACTGAAAAAATATCAGATCCGGTTTGGAGAGTTGAACAGAATGCATTATTAACTTGTAGTTATGTGTTCGCTAGGAACAACACGTAGAAAAAATAAGAGCCCGTAGGGAACATTTTAAACATCCAGAAAATCATGATTATTTATTTAGTGAGGATTCGTAAATTTTAATAACAACAACAATAACAATGTCAACAATAATAATAATAAGTTGATCAGCCGTTTGTATGGACGTGAACCGTATTTGTTCCTTTCGAAACAAATAGCATTCTGCAGTTGAACAGAAGGGATGCAGAAGAGGTTCATATGGTTGCAAAGATCAACTTTTTGATAAATAAAATGATCCTGAAATTGCAGGAGACGACGTAAGAATCTAATGCAGTGTATTGATTATCGTAAAACATTTTGATAGCGTTCCACATTCTTGATCCTTAAGACTTTTGAATGTACAGAGTCTTCCTGTGGTATTAAATCTTTTACACATAAAGCATGAGAATGTGGAACAAAACTATACCTTAGTCACACTGGGGCACTGCCATATCCAAATCGTCTGAATATCCGACGTGGAATCTGCTACCCCCTTCTGTTTATTTGTCCTTAACCTTTACACACATGAAATGAACAACAGTAGCTATGGTTATAAAATAAATAAGAAAATATTCAATCAACCTACTTACATGATGATCTCTAAACTTTTTGCCAAAGACGACAATGAGTTGAAAGGCCTACCTCAATATTGTAAAATACCAGTGGCGACATATAGTGGGACTTGATTGATAAATGTGCAAAAAAGTAACTTTAAGAAAGGTAGAATTACAGAGTCACACTTAATAGATTTAGATTTTTTACATAAGATTAGAACTGGAGTATGGTGAAGCTTATAAGTACCTAGAATTAGCCACCTATTTACCCCTAGAGTGAGAACCTATAGCTTAGCTGCCACGAATAGCAGAAAGATCTTTCTATTTCCAGCCTGAGAGCCAACAGGTGACTGACACGAATGTTAACTAGCATGCTAGCATGCAAAAAATCGATAGCTGCATTCGTCACAAGCGGGGAAAAATTTAAATTGCATGGCATTTCTTTACCCACTGTTTCATTCAAGTTTTCGTTTAAACTTAACGATGATTCTCATTCCAGAATCGTTATTAAGTGTGCCATTTGCTGTTAACATTCTTTTTCATTCGGTTTTTTCCAGTTACGAGTCCTTTTTAAAGTTGATTTGTGTCTATTTTGTTTCTAGTTCTTTTAGTAAATAACAGATTAATGTTTCGTATAGGCGCTTTAGAAAAATTTATGTTAGTTATAGTAAGAATTCAGTCATGTAGTTAATGACAAAGTTCACCTTTAAAGGCAAGGAGAAGGCAAAATATTTCAATTTTAAGTCAAGGATAGCATTTTGTTGTACACGTACGACTTTGAATCAAGCAGGGCAAATGCTGGGCCATCCTTTCTATATATATATATATATATATATAAAGATATATATATATATATATATATATATATATATATGTTTGTAAAGAATATATGACAAATGGAAAAAGCTTCAGTGGCACGTTTTATCTTTTAGAGCTTCATTGTATAAACTTTTGCGCTGATGTAAACTTTTACTCAGGCCAAGTTGAACGAGAGACGCTAGGAATTTTAAATTCAAATATATATGTTTCGGTTATATAATCCAGCGATTTATTTTAAGTTTTTTTTTCTATTACTTTTGTTATCGTGATAATAAAAAAGTAACCAAGAATTGTAAAAAAGTTGCAAGAAACTGAACTGAAAAATAATTATTGATGATCTAGCGATTAAACATTTTCTGCTTTAATGATTTTTTTCTTTAATTAGTGGCGCATTCTCATATAAAATTGTGACAGACATCTGATGTATTTTTGTGACAATCAATATACAGGTAAAGTAGTGCACCCACCTTGAAGTGAAAAATTATTGCTTTGTTTTTGTAGATGGAGATTCTGTTCGTTCATTACCCAAACT
>CAHIKZ030005568.1:2500-80000 GCA_903632075.3 Acanthosepion pharaonis
ATGGGATGGACGCTGGTTCATAGTGCAAAATTAAAATGTCACAAAAATAGAACTAAAGTAATACTAGGGTTTAATCGCAGGAAATGAGGTGTAGGTATGCGTCAATAATAGAAAAAAGTGGGAACTGAAGTACGCTTAAAATTGAAAATTTGAACAATGGACGTTGTTCGTAAAAACAGTTTCACTGGTTAAAAGGGAGGTAATCGGTTTATCACCTAAAATAAGATTGGGCGGAAAATTAAAAATTTGAAATTAAATTTAGACGAAACGTTAGTTACCTAAGATTACAATATTTTCAAGGGAAACACTTTTCTCTGTATAAAATTAAACATAAGCTCGTTCCGTTTATTTAGCAGATTTGAATTATTAATATTTGTTAGGATGAATAATTTTTCGTGTAAACATAGATAGCGCCTGTCCCCACTGCCTGGGAATGGATTGATTTTAGCTACCAATTCTCAATTCACTGCGGGTGTGTAGCTATCTGTTTTTGAACTCCCAAAAAAAACTTAGTGCTGTGGCATTTGCATACTGTTGTTGTCAAGGGCATTTTATGATAAAAAACGCCTTAAGTGGATATTAAAGTCAACACAAGTTGAGAGCGTTTTATGCTAGAATATTGCTTGAAACAGACTGGCGCACTAGATATTGACCACTGAGTTCACATTAAAGATATATATATATATATATATATATATATATATATATATATATATATATATATATATATATATATATATATGAGAATGTAGTATCAGTGTCTTATATAAATCAACTACTGGATAAAGTCTACCTCGTAGTCCAGCAATTCCAGTAGGTTTTAAAGCATTCAATAACTAGTTCGCAGAGCAATATTACGAAATATTATCGTAAATATGTATAGCCTAGGAAAGCTGTAGTAATTTCGCCCAGTAATATGTGTACAGACAGCGATGGATAAATTTCGCCATATTATATTAAATTTAGCGCATCCGCGTTGTTTTTGTCGACTGCACAATGTCCTGGGTCAGTTGGGTAGGGCCTGTGATAAAGAAAAGCCCATGTCGAAATTCACTCTGCCAGGATTTTGAAAACGGCATGCTGTCCTCCTTAGCATTCGAAGCTCCAATACGAAAATTGGGGTTTCAAACTGAATAAAGTGCAGAGGATTCGAAAATGAGTTGGATGAGTCTGCTGGGGATTACGAAGGAACGATTTCTCGGAAATCTCACTCTGATCGTTTTGAGAACTCCGGAATTTTTGGTGAGGACATCATAATAAACACGTGGGAAGGCTACATCAATTGCTTCGCGAGCTATTGCTGCGCGAGGTGAAGAGAGCGGCTGCTAGAAGACCCTACGTCTGTCAACAAGACTCTGCGCCATGCAACTCAAGCAGAGGAATCTACTCATGATTCATAGATCATTTCTGCGACGACATCACAGTTTACATCTGGCCAGCTAATTCCCCAGGCTGCAACTCCGTTGATTAATGTATGTGAAACGCATTTGATCGAGGGACCAACAAAACTTCTTGTCACACCAAAGATGAACTGAAGGAAATTATTATGGCAACATTAAACAAGAAGTCCAACCAAAAGATTTGCAGGGGATTCTGAAGTCTTCTGGAAAGAGTGGTGAAAGCCTATAGCGATTTCATTGATTTAATTTAATCTTTCGTATTTCCAGATATTTTTTATTTTATTTTGGTTAATGCATGTTACAATGGGATAGAGATATCTAATTAAAATCGGTAAAAAATAAACCAGCGGAAAATATATCAATAAAAATAATAAACCCAGAAAATTCAATTCGGTAACAAAGAAAAAAATCAAGGTCAGTTTTGAAATCTAAACGGCCGAGTGTTTCCTTCTCAGCAGCATTTGAAGATTGTTCCACGCAACGAATTCATTCTTTTATTCTTACTGGTATCACCCCAAGTAAAACAGTCCAGCCACGAGCAAAAACGGAGTTACAGGATGTGAAGAACTAAGGAATAGAAACTTTAGTAATGATTAGAAAGAAAGAAAAAAAAGAGCAAATAGGATGTCAGTATAGAGCGATTGTCATTACATTTAAATTTTTGCAGATCAAATTTAGTTGAAGAGCATGGCGCCAGAACGGAGTTCCACAAGCGAGATGTGAGTGATGAGAAACTTAGCATAGAAGTTAAGGCTGTAGCTAGCTCAACTGTAAATTAATGAGATATCAACTGCCAGTCTATGATTGAGCTTAAATTCATTTAATCTACGTACTATAGCGAAGAGCGCAACCGAACAATTACCATAAGAAATATTTGTAAAAGAGACACAGAAAGGCAACCTTCCGCCGGTGGGCAAGTGGCTGAAACAAAGCCGCCAGATGAAAACCAGTAATTTTGCTGTTTCTTCTTTTGGATCTTACAAAGAAGCTCCATGAAAATAGCATGGGCACTGGGCCATATATAGAAGTAATATTCTAAGTAGGGTGTCAATCCGGAGTATGAACTGATTTTAAACACACACACATATATATATATATATATATATATATATATATTAGTTGATAGATGTGAGTTTAGGACTTTGTTTCACGCTTTAGCGATCGTCTGACGATCGCCAAAGCGTGAAACCCAAGGTCACAAACTCACATCTATCCAACCAAATATGTTAGATCTATCTCTGATATTGAGCGCTTTAATAAGTACCAAGCATATAATATATATATATATATATATATATATATATATATATATATATATATATATATTCGAATTATCGTCGTATTTATTAGCACGTAAGTGAATACAATGGATTCGACTGGAATTCGAACTCTGCCCTCTGATCCCTCAGTCCAAGTCGCTATCTATTACTCCACCGTGCCTCATATATATTTGTTAATTATAACAACGAATGTCTATGTTTTATCATGAGCCGTTCTAAACTTCGTATAGTTGCTTTAATATCGCGAGAAAATAATGACAAAAACAATTTGGATAATTTTTTTTATTATTATGTTGTTATTCCTCGATAAGCTTAGAACTGCTCATGATCAAACGTAATAGTCATTAGTTTCACTTATAGTTAACAATATATGATTGAATAATTATTTGCTGCTTCAATACACTATATATATCAAACAAACCATACGTCAAAACAATCCTTATTCTCCCATATCGAACACTTTAATCAATCAGGACACTCATTAGAAAACTGTAAAATTTGTAAATGTTTGATAGATTCTGATTTCAGTGCTACATACACACGCAGAAAAATGGAAAAAAATACTGGTTTTTAAAGTTAAATGCATATAAACTAGGGTTAAATAAAAAATTTGGCATTTTAAATCTTTATAAATATTTCAATAGTTAATTTTTTTTTTTTTTAGATATAGTTAAAAAAAATTTTTAAACAACATCTAAAATATTATGACAGTAAGATTTACGTTAGGAATATTCGAACACAGTGGCGTTCCATATCACGTGACGTCCGCATCTCGCGATGGACGCTAATTGTAAACAAACTTCTAAAAACAGTTATTTCTGAAGAAAGATCGAGGTCGATCTGAAATATCAAATATAAATAAATAATTTCAAAAAAAAACATTTTCTTAATTTGCAAATTTTCAGTTGTTTTATATATATATATATATATATATATATATATATATATATAGAGAGAGAGAGACTTTGGAAATTTTCCATCGTGAATGCAAATTTCTCTTATTCTCGACGTTATTTCAGTGAATACAGATGTTTGAATAGACACAATTGTTATCTATTTTTTTTAATTAAAATCAATATGTACCCCAAATGTAGATTCGGAATGCATTAAATAATTTTTTTCGCTTATATGTGTGAAATAATATCAGATTAAATATTTAAATCTTTCAATTCTCTGTACCAATCAATCAGCATATATATATATATATATATAAATATATATATGTGTGTGACAGACTCTTCATTTCACCCTTTTTATATATCTATCAATATCACTAGCAGCCTATTTTCATCTATCTTTTTTTCTCAATATATCCATATCTAACTAAGTTTGTTCCATTCTCTTTCTCCTTAGCTTTTTATTTGTTGAGTGCCCTTTGTTGAAATAGATAATACAGTTTTTAACGTCAACGCCTGTCGTTTCTATTCTGAATACGCTTTATGAATATTGGGGTTAAAGACAAGCAGATAGCCAATATATTTCAAATGGGCAAAATACACTTTTTTTTTTTCTTGTTCGGCAAGAAGCCAGTAACGTGATTGTTTGTATAATTTACAAAACCAATATTTTTATTATTGTGGGTGTTTCGATTTTTTCTTACTTAAAAGTTTTGCGAAAGAAAATTATTGCGATAGGGGATTACTTCTAAGCCAAGATAATCTCCATTTTTAACTTTACAAATATCATCAGGCGATATCACCCGTAAATAAATAAACATCCGATGAAAATGAATAGAAATAGTTTCGAATTATATATATATATATATATATATATATATATATATATAGCCTCTCTGAAGTTATGCAAATCAAATAAATCTCAATAACAAAATCACTGAGAATTCTTTTTGAAAATGAAATTCGTCCATTTTCACACTTAATAACATAATTAAAGCTTCTGTCATTGGTTACTTTGTGATATTTGAAAATAGGCTGATTGAATTTATTATGCAGATTAAACTAATATTTGTTTAAGTCTTCTGAAATCTAATATAAACTATTTTTTTTACTTTTTGTCTAAATGATATGTTAACTAAGATACAAGATATGTTGAAGTATGGGTAAATTTAGATTACAGCAATTGCTAAAGAACAGAAAATAATAAAGGAATTTTCACGTTGGTGATATCAATGGAGCTTTGCAGAGATCAGCGAAAAATAATGAGAACTCATGATAGTAAATTTTGCGAACTCGAAAAGAATGAAACGGCTTTAAGAACTTAATTCATCGAGATGAACATAAAAAAGCGACTTATAGCGAATCAACAAAATTAGGCCTGCAACATCTTTGAAAAGTGTGGAATTGATTTAGTCAAGAAGGACAAATTGTGCAGAATACTTAGAACTGGTGTCTATAAAAAATCTCTAAGTCCTCTCATTAAAGCAAATATTTTAAATCGTCTAAATTGCTGCAATAAGTTCTTGAAAATTGCTTTTCTGAAGTAATTTTCAGGGAAGAATCTCGAAGTACATTTGATGTGCATTATGGTTAGGCCAAAGGATGGATTTTATCCAATTCAGGCAGCTACAAGGCGGAAAAAGGCGATAGTGCTATAATATGGGATGGAGTGTTCTATCAAATCGATATTGGACCATTCCAACTAAATGAAGCATTTGAACTGACTATTTCAATTTTATGAAAAATAATTCGTTGCATGGTACAAGTCCCACTATCGCAGTTTCAAAGAGAAGTGTGTATTTATGGAGAACAATGTTCCTTCTCATGTATCTATGATTACACGAAAATTATTTTATTATAAAATGCTTACAGGTGAGAAGATAATTCAATAACCACAATCAAGTTCGATCGAATTTCTATTGTCAATTGTGAAGATGAAAGTATATGAAGGTGCTAAAATATAACTGCAAAGCACCTATGGGAGACAACACTACAATGTCGGAAATTGTACCTAATAGATTATTGGCTGTTACTGAGAAGGTTCCCTATATTAAAAATGTAAAAGATTGAAAGTCTTATATATGTGTTATATGTTTTATTAAATTTGCTGATCAATTGTTGAGGATTTTATTATCTTTTATTGAAGTAAAATGTGTTTATTTGATTTCGCCTAATATCTTCAGACGAGAGCTTTTTAAAATGCATCAAATAACATTAACAAATCATACTGATACTAAGTAATATTTCAACTCCGGCTTTGCTTTGACACCTAAATTACTCGTTTCAAATTTGACAATTCTTTTTCAAACCAAATTATTGAAGTTCATGCTTTGCCTAATAACTTCTGGCACTGTGTGTGTGTGTGTGTGTGTGTGTGTGTGTGTGTGTGTGTATTTATATATGAGTAATGGATAGCGGGTTGGATTGAGGAATCGGAGAGCCGAGTTCGAATTCCAGTCGAATCCATTGCATACACTTACGTGCTAATACCCTTGGGAAAGCTGTGAATACTCCTCTTCTCCCTCCAGCTATGGGTAAATAGCAGGACAGACTCTGAATTCAAAACCTATGGAGGGTTCTTTGTGGCATGTAGCGCACCAAGTCCCTGTATTCGGCCTCGGCCCTTCAAAAAGTGTGGATGGTTCTGCACAAAACCTTCACCACTATAATCAAATCTCATGTGTGTGTGTCGGTTTCCTAGGAACAGATCTTCTTGACCCTCATAAGTCGAATTCGACGGGGAGAGTCATATATATATATATATATATATATATATATATATATATATATATATGGGGGGGCTATATATTAAATATATATATATATAAAACTGATAGATACTATATGCATGTTTGATAAACTACTTAATTTCATATGAACGAATTTATACTGGCAAATGCTTTTATATTTCAATATATTTACTAAATCATTGAACATGAAATTACAAAGCCTAAACATATACTCATGTAATGACAAAACACTCACATCTATGTAGATATCTCTACAAATATATACTTAACTACGTAAGGTATATATAATTTACTGTTTATTAACTATATGAACACACCTGTGTATATTAATATGTACGTTATCGATATTCAGATATGTAATCTAGAATTCATTCTCACAGACGTGTGTGTGTGTGTGTGATTGAATGAGAGAGTGAGAAACGTAAAGATTGTTTCTTTCATGCGTTAATAAAAGATGAATCAGTCGATTGATTTGCAACGCTTTCCGGGGATTCTGATGGGCCGGGAAAGAATGAAATATTTGAGAAACGGTAACCGGCAGCTGAATATGACGCATGGACGCTGAGTTTGCGAAGAGAGAGCAAAAAAGTAGAACAGAAAAGAAAGCTGCAACATTGAAAGGAATTCTGTGTTTAAAATTCGTACTTCGTAAAAGGCGTTTTGCTTCAGCTCTCTATTGGAACTGATAAATTTTTCTGATGGATTGGCCTTCAGTTTTAACCACACAAGATGAACGTACATCATTTGTATTTTTTTTATTTATTTTATTCATGCAATAATGCTTATTAAATTTCTCTGAAATACCCTTACTACACTGTGGGTATCGTAGGTTTTGTCTATAATAATCTTACAGCCGTGTTTTATGTTACTCCAATAAATATTGAATTTACGAACTTTATTTGATCAAGTATATAGTTTAACAAACTTCGCAAGACATGGCGCTCGAACCTTCTATCCATCTTAAAATTCCAAACATTTTGAACACTAAGTGAACCAGTCCTAGTGTATGGATGAGAAACGTGGACACTATCTGCTTGAAAGACGAATGGATAGACAATATAGAAATCTTAGACAAATCCAGAACATCAGGTGGAAATCCCCTGCAATGCTCAACACAATTTACGGAGAACTGAGACCAAACTCCCTCAAACAAAAAACGATTACAATTTGCCGGTTACTGCCACCGAGAGAGAGAGAGAGAAATCATTTCATCCTTACTTCTATAGGATCCTACTGGATACGACTTCTCTTGAAAATTGATTTTGCCCAGACAACATAGCTCGGGATTCAGGGTTAGACATTGAGGATCTTGAAACAGCAATGCAGGATCGAACATTGAGAAAGGGGATTACTAATGAAATTCCGACCAACCATAGGGAGGTGGGAGTAGGATGATTATGGATTAGTGGAATATAATGTTGCAATTATATTTAAAATAGAAAAGTTTATCAGCATAGATAAACCTTTATTCAAAATGCAGGATTATCTCTTTGATCTATATATAACTGTTATAGGAGGGTACAACTTTTGTAAAATTCAATGCCAGTTCCAATCCCAATCTAGTAATGTTTCATCATTGAACAGACTGAAATTTTACCTGCCATAAACTGTTGTCTTATCAATGAATCGCCTTAATTGGAAAGTACAGTGGAAGTGGAAGAGAGATGGGAGAAATCAACTGTAATATCGTGTTATTCTCTTGTGTTATATTGCATATGTATCTGGACAGGTTGGTGCCAAATTCATAGGTTTCGTGATTAAAGCTACTTAGTTGTTTGTAGTAACGTTTTTTTGAAGCTACCTTAGGTGGATGCTATGTAAACTTTGGGTTTCTTATCAGTATCGATCTGTTTATTTCTATGTATTTTGAATTGGTACACCACACACATGTTGGCACTTGTCCTCAAGTGGACAGGCGTCCTTATTTCTACATTTACATTTAGCGGGGATAGGGTGTGCTTTGTGTATATTTTTTTTCCATTTATCTTATTATAAAACGCAGATTGTGTGTGTGTGTGTAACGTTTATATACTGGATCGGATTTCCTACATTTTTCAACCGATTTCAACAAAACTTCACAGGACTACGTAAAATTACCTTGCGGTGGTTCTGACAGCGCCAAAAATTGGAAAAACAATTGTTTTTGCACGAAATCAATTTGAAAACACGATTAAGAGGCATTAATGAAAGGGGGACAACTCATATCGAGTTATACTTATTATAGAACCCAGGTTTTGTGTTTGTGTGTGTGTTCGTTTATATATGGGATCGGATTTCATTTTTCAACCGATTTCAACAAAAATTCACTTTTTTTGACAGGTAGTGTTTCTTATTGTCTTGCACACTTTTTTTTCTTTATTTTTACATTCAGAATGCTTTAAAAATTTCATTTACAAGAGTATGGTTTATAATAAAATTCTATTCAATCGGTGGACTCATAACGATTGAAAACAATGTTTTTGTTTGAGTTTGACCAATTCGTAAAAAAAAAAAAACCTATTTAAGACATGCGTGTCTGTCAACCTTAAACAATAATCATTGTCAATTTTATTTTTCACTCTTTATGATGGTCGATACTTGATCTGTCTCTTACTGTTACATCCCCGAGCAACGCCGGGCTCTACTGCTAGTACTTACTAATTAAGTCAGTCATGTTTGGCATGCAACTATAACTTAGTTTAACAGTTTTTATTGAAAATTTTATACAACACATTTGTTGGTGAGAAATACGTAAGTAATTTGAAAAAAAAAATTCCTATTTTAATTTTACATTGTTTATGTCTCTCCTTAAATTTCTACTAGTAGCTTGCTAGCTTCGTGCTGTTGGAAGATTAGGGAGAAACATAGCCAATGTCCAAACATTAAATGGAGGATTTTAAGAAATTTAAAAGCCAACATAATAATCGAAAATAAGTGTCGTCTGTGCCAGGAAGAGAAACTGGCTCTAGCAACATGTCAAAACGCATAATGAACAGATGAATGAGAGTTTAGAGATCATGACAAAATGCAGAGATAAGAAGTTCAGTTTGGGGTTATTTGAAAACGATTAAAGTTAAAAAAAATCCTTCCCCCCCACTCTCTCCAGTTTTGAAAGTGCCTAAGTTGTTGAGGTCCGTGTAGTTGATTTGCTGAACAAAGCATCTGAGGAGACCGTAGACGTTCAAACCGCGGTAGTATGCTCTGATCAGCTTTCATACTTTTCAAATCTTAAACACCTCTACAGACTGGTGTTCCGACTTTGTATTGAGTACTTTTTATCAGCTCAGGTCTAACATATTTTACAATTTTGTGTTTTTATATATATATATATATATATATATATATATATATATATATATATATATATATATAATGAAAAGAATCGTCTTAATCATCTGAGAGAATTAAGAATTAACACTAAATCTCGGTCTATACATCAGCCATATGACGGACAACCTTCAGTATATCTTTCACTTGGATTTGTTTGCAAATCCTGTTCAGAATTGTTGTCCCATACGAAACAAACATAAAAACTGAACTGAAAACAGTCATACGTCGAAAACGACGGGGAGTCCATCATATATATATATATATATATATATATATATATATATATATGTGTGTGTTTGTGTGTTGAATAAGTTGACACTCATTTTAGGAACATAAATGTTAATGTTTTTCATTTTTAGCTGTGCCGTTAAAAGAATATCGCTAATTATGTCAAGCTATCGCTGTAAGACGTGGCGTCACCTATCTTGAAAATTACTTATACTCTTCTCTTTTTGTTACGTTCTTTAATGTCGTGGGTGATTTTAATTCCATACATCTTCCTTTTGTTACGCTTTTTCTTCTTGACGGTATGTCTTTGAAACTCGTTTTGTTGTCAATTTCACTCCAACATTTAAAGTAAGTGTTTTACTTTTCTTTTTTTTTTTCGCCGACTTTTCTTACGGACACAGTGTTACAATATTTTTTGGAGTTCCTGTTATTTTTAAAATGTCCTCTCGTAATTTGTCTAAGGCACTCTCAGAATTCATTGTAAGAATCAAACACCTATAGCGTCACATTTCTGCTCCTGCGACCGAAGTCTCCAGTAGACACTGCCATATGCGTAATTAAATGTTAAGCAAACTTTCAACAATCAATTAATTTGTCTATATTTATGTGATGAGGCATTGTAACTATTTACCCTTTTACATCGGTCGGGCTGTTCTCATCTTTAATGCCATGTTCTTAAATTTCGGCTGTTGTATGCTCCGGACTTCTTAAAATGATATACTTTGGAATTTCGAACCGAACCCTTTATTTGACTCACGGGGGTATATTACTCTAATTCTACGTGTCATGCCTCCACATATTTTATGCTTTCCGTTTTCATCCATTGCTATTTTTGCTTGCTTGTATGTTTTTCCTGGGTGTTTTTTTGCTTAACCTCATAGATTCTTTGACATTTTTCGGGGTTTTCTTCTAAGACATTTGGCATGGAATTTCACCTGCTATCCGTTTTACTTTTAATTTCCACTGGATAAGTTCTGGAGTTAATAATACTTCCCTGAATATGTTTCAGTTTTGAATCCCTGGACTTTCTCAAGCGTGTATATGTCTAAAAATGTAGCGCCTATTTGTCAAAATCTAAACGTGTGCAAAATTAGGTTTCTAAATTATTAACGGAATTAATTATGTTTAATATGGCATATTTTTGTAAATACTCATGTGTCTTGCTTGTAATTTAAACAAAGTTTGTTATTAAATGGATATTCACTTGAGCAGACAGAACGCATTTTCGCCGCGTTCCTTACGTGAAATCATTCCTTTACCAGTCTTAGACTTACGATCAAATGACGTTAAAACACAGGTCTCCGTACGATCAGAGAAGTTAAGCAACGCCGATCTTGTTTAGAACTGAGATGGGCGAACACTTGGAAATACCATGTCCTTTAAGGTCGAATGTGCAGGGGGGTGTAACGGATAATGACACAGAATTGTTAATCAGAACACAGAATTAGAATTACTTTTGGTTTCATTGTATTCACTTACGCAAAAATACAGTTAGGAAATATGTATCCACCTCTTCTCCCAGGTATGGATTAAATAGTAACACTTGTTAAACCATTGGTAAAACTATTATCACAAATAAACTCTTACAATCTAAAAACATTTCTGCCTTTAAATAACCTACAAAGGGTTTATAAGCTCTAAAGAAAGCGAATCAGTCCAATCAATTCCCTGTCTTATCTGACATATATATTTATAACATGATCACCACGTTGAATGAATTCCACAAAAAAGAAAAAATCTGACATTTGCCAATAACCGGACATATACGTTTTCTTATCTTTTTCTAAGACAACCAAATACTGTAGAAGGTCAGTGAATAGCCAAAAAGAAATAGGATGTTAGGTAATGACTAGTCCTTTAAGATTGTTCCTTTGAAAACTGGAATTATTTCATGATATTTATCGTATCTTTCTGCATCATGACACTTGGACAATGGCGTCTTCATTATCTGACAGTAAATACTCAACCATTAGAAATTTCCCGCTGTACAGTAATTTTTTTTCATGAAGGCAGTCGATGGTTGGAAATACGTCTAATTTATTCCAATTAAAACTGTGCAACATATCAAAAACACTTCAATCAAATATAATGCACATTTAAATACCGTAGACAGTGTAGAAATTTTAAAGAAAAACTAAAAGAAAAAATAGCTGATAATTTGAAGTCTACAGTATATAGACGTGTATAAGACGAGTTCATTTATAACACAGCCCTTGAATTTTTTGCATGAATTTTACCTCCTCTATGGGGAGAAAAATAGCTGTGTATAGGGCAACCGGTCACCGAAAATGCATGAGTTTTAAACTAAAAAAAAAAAAAAAAATACTAGTTTCTCGCGACCCACTATGTTTTTTGTCAAAAACAGATCGTAAAAATTTACTCCAGTATATACATTGCTTAACAAATTTTACTAAATATATTGAAGGTAAATTTCTGTTTGTTTTATAGCATTGCATTTACAAGATACTTTCATCGGCTACTTTATCAAGCATAATGCTTTGTTTGTTTTGTTTTACGGCATATCAACCTCAATGGGTTCTTTAATGCCGACAAGATCTTTATTTAATGGTAATATTTTTTTCAAAAATGTATTGGTGGTAATAATTTTTTTCCTTCAAAAATTTATTGCTGGTAATATTTTTTTTTTAAAAAAAAGTTATTTCTCGTATGAAAACCTATTTTTACATTTTCATCGTAAAGTTTGGGGATTAACTATTTACCTATAGCTGGAACCCTAAAAAGTGCTACCCCTCCGGGTCACGGTGTATCTGTGAACACCAGCAATTAAGAGGTGGTTCTACACTCCTCAAAACCTCCTGATCAGAGGCCTTGATGTCAGACGTAGTTTATCGTCTTACCCAGGACGCCGAATCTAGTTTATGATCATGTTTAGGCCGGCAAGGTTAATGTAAAATGTAGATAGAATTTATCAGACATAATCTCACAGGGATCTGATATAATACATTATTTTTTTACGTAAAGTCAGCTAGATTTTTACATGGGTAAATTCAACAATATCATTGTCCGCGTATAAATTTATCCCAGAATATTTTTTTAAAATGATGTTCACTCTGGACAAGTCCCAAGAGTCACTCGAGGTAGAGGTTTACAGAGAAAGAGGCATAGTTCATGCTGGTACGTGAGGAGGATAACGGTTAACACTAGAATGGAACAGGTTAAGATTGTAATGATCGTGGAAGCATCCTCTTGGAAGTTCGTTTCACACAGGAAAGGAGTTGCCTGAATGGAACTTACATCTCACCAATTAAATAGAAAATGAATGAGGTTGCTTCAATACAATAGGTGTGATATTGTGGGTCTTAGAAGTGAAATGAGAAATGATGGTGGATCTAAAGAAGACTTCCCATAGAAACGACGAGAAGCTTGCGAACTTTCATCTGTGTAGTGAAATGGAGTTGATTACTTCAGTAGCGTACCTACAGCAACAAGATTTATACAAAACAGCCTCTCTTACCAAGCGGGATAACGATATACCCTAATTTTAACCTGACATTACCCATTACCCTAAATGACTCTCCTTAAATGAGCAGATATATTGCCCCATAATGTATAAAACCAAATGCGTTAAAATAAGTATATGAAAATATCTTATTTGTAATTTAAGGCTTGAAAGCAGTGTAGTTTTTCTTTTAAATCAATTCACAACAAGCAAGGCAATAATGAAACTAAGGACTACTGAGAATAAAAGAGAATAACAAAAACTTTAGCAGGGGCCAGATACTTGATCCTTAACAGGGTATAAGAGATAAACGTCTACTCCTGTTCGAAATGGCGATGAGCAGTTTGAACGGAACGATAAGCGATCCTATCGACTCTTTCTCCTCAATAATATATAAAATAAGTTATAAGTATATGTTAATCTTTAAAAGGATATAGACTGTTTAATTATAACAACCGCAAGAAAATAGTACAGATATTTAATTTGCAAGCACTTGATATACAAATAGTTCTGCCAGATACGTTTGATAATATCATAACGCCACTCTCTCAGCAAAGAAAAACAACGGAATATGCAATCACTTGTCATACCGATACTTATATCGCAAGAAGCAAACGAGATGTTATTACAATTTCCCACTTCCATACAAGGCATAATACACTGCCGGCTGTAGAAATATTCTGAAAACGTGGAGAAGAATCTACTTTTGATCTCTTTTCAAACGAACTTGAAGATATGGAAGTGGTATGGCTCTTTGAGTAGGTCTGAGACGGTTTTGAGAGAATGGTATTAGAGATGTTGTTGATATTATTAACCTTGATGTCCAAGCAAAACGACAAAGTAGGTTCGGCTTTGTTCAACAGAGCCCGGGGTTGGCCAGACAGGAAGGCATTGAGTCGACATGAAGGGAGAAGCGACTGCAAACTACGTCATTTCTCGGCGCAGATAAAAAATGGCTGCACCCATGATACAGGATGATGCCGGCAGTCGTGTGTTAACTGCCAAGACTGAAATGATTGATCGATCGATCGATCTACTCATCGATCAATTGATGGAACAGTGTCAAGGGTTATGAGATCTGTCATAGGAAAATCGAGGGAGGCTACGAACTGATGCGGTATCTGTCACTAAAATTAGACCATCGTTTATTATAAAGATGACTGGAGCATGCGCAGATGGGAATAAAAGGACAACAGACGAAAACGAATAGCGTTATAATTATAATTATTACCAACATTCAAAATCAACTAATGATCCTAATAATTCGGAGAAACAGCTGAAATTTTCACCGTGGAATTTTATCAGAATAAAAAAAAAAAAATAAAAAAAAAAAAAAAAGAATTATATATTTTAATAGCCCTTCAAAAATTATAATTATTTGAAATTCTACATATCAATTCTGAAACATAAGCATCTTTACGCGGTGTAATCCTTATTAATCTTATCTCGCTAAAACAGTTACGACCGGATAGAGGGTTCGAACCTCACTGTGTGTCCAATATTTTTCGGCCTTGTTCCACATCTACGCTACGCTTAGAAAATCAGTATCAATTGTGTAACATGAAACGAGGAAATGTTCATTTATTATTTACAATTTCATAAAACGAATATTCCTTTGAAAAATGCATTTTTATTACATCACACACACATTATATATATATATATATATATCTCAAATTGACTCCAGTCGATTACGATACCCAGATTGTCATTATGTTTGTGTCGTACGTGAAAACTCAGCCCCATAGTGACCTGGATACAAGGCCACATATTGTGCAACAGCTGGGATCTCGGGACATAGCAACAGGAATATTTGCAGACACTTTTCGCCGTTGCCTTTCGTCTCTTCACCGGATACTGCATCTATTCACGAAATATATGATACACTGGCAAATATATCTTCAAATATTTCTATCCAAGACAGCTCGCTCGAATTTAGTATGAAGCTCATTGATAGCTGAAATGTTATTTTTTAGTTTGTATTTATACCTGATCCACAGCTGCCCAACAGTCATTCGTCCACTGTAAATATATGTATATATATATATATATATATATATATATATATATATATATATATATACCTATGTGTATATTTATGTTCCTAGGTTTATTAGATTATATTCTTGTGATCATTCTCGTGTGTCGCAATCAGCGCACGAGTCTTCATCGGACAACACCTATTAGATAATGAGTCATGCTAGTCTTTTTTCCGACCAACTCGTTGTCCATTTAGCATACAGGTAGATCAAAACATCATTTATTAATTTTGGAAGCTTTATGCCTAAAATTATTCAAGAACCAGAAGGAGAACTTTTTAAGATCCTTGAATTTATTCGGAGATATGTGAACTTTATTTTTTTTTTTATGCTCCACTGGATCAAAAATGTTTTATCTTTATTTACGTATTTTAATCGTAAATTTATTTTATTTTTTTAATTTTACGTATTTCGTAATTTTAAGCGTGTTCCAGTACTATCTTTTTTCAATCCAAATGAATTAAAAGTTGCTAATTATTGGTCCCTGATGATGTGTTGGCCGAAAGGCAACCTATGTCCGGATATTTAAAAAAAAAAAAAAAATGAACATAAAATTGTGTTTATTTGAATCAATATTCCTGTTCTGTGATATCAGGTATTCGTTTCTATATATATATATATATATATATATATATATATATATATATATATATATGGTGTATCAAAAAACTCTCAGAAACTGAGGGCTGGTTCCACATGCCAAAACAAGGACAAAATCTATATAATATGTCTGCAAATCCTTACTTTTTGAGTTATTAAATTTAGGTTATGTCCTGTAGAATGTGTTCTTCATGGTCAGACGTACGAACGGATCTCGTCTTCCTCGAGCCATAGCTTGTGGTGCCACGGATCTTGTCGCCCGAAACTGACGACAAACAGCAGCAAAGGTTGGATGAATAGGCTGTTTTCGATCTTTAAAGTCAAACTGATACAGCCCTGCAGCCTCGGGTCCATTACCATTTGTGCGGCTGGGTGTAAAAAACATATCTGCGTGCTCCCAATATAAATATCCTATCATTCATAACTCGAACAATTGTCAGTTTACTCACTACGACACACGCTAAACGTTGAAGACAGTCTAGCCACAAATGTACACGAATGACAAATGTAACCTAGTCTGCACATCAACACACTGCCATGTACCGTAAAATTTCTTTAATTTAAAATAAAAAAACGAAGGATTTGCAAACATATGTTTATACAAACTTTTGTTTTGTCTTTGTGAGCGGAACCCGTCCGCCCAAAAATTGGAAAATTATTTTTGATAAACCACACACATTCAACAAGAAATATAACAGGTTAATACCATTTTGTGTTAGCCCCTCTATGTCTTCACATCTGAGCAATGGTGAGAGGAAAAGATTATTCAGACCTTCAGTAATGGTACCAACATTCATAATCTGGCTTCCATTTTCAAAGTCCATTCAAGAACATTCAACAGAACGATGAATAAGTTTTAAAAAGCGGAAACAGTAGAGAGGAAAACGAATCAGGAGATTACAACAGCAACAGGAATTATAATTTCTACTTTGAACACAAAAAATGTATTTAGCTCTAGGTTTATTAGTGCCATAAAAAGTTCGGAGTATTCCAGTAAGATATCTTTAATCATTTCTATGTTACAACAGTTCAAATCTTAATCTAACAAATGGACAATTTTGCAGTTACAACCGGTATATAGATCTGTTTTTATTCAAAAATTACATTTCTGGATATAATTCTTTGAAATAAATATCCCATTATTGGTTTATTTTAAACACTGTATATAACGTCTATCGGCTTGCTAAATAGAGAAGACTTAAAAAGATGTTCTCTGGCAGAGTTCAAAATATTACTGCATTATTACAACTTCAGGAAATTAATATTATTTTGAAAATGTAGTTTAGATATAAAATTATTATTTATAATTATAATTTAGTTTCTACTTTTGTATTGAGTACATTTAAAAAAAAAAAAACAGAAATACCAAAGAACTTGGGATTATTTACCTAACGTGTTCTTCCTTATTTTTCTATATATTTGCACATTATATATATAAAATGTTTTAATAAATATGGCGACAAAGATGAGGATAATAGTCTGAATAATGTAAATAGTGTACATAATACCTCATCTCAGAAATATAGAGAGATACTGAAGGGCCGAAACGTTGTAATAAATATGGCGACAAAGATGAGGACATTAGTCCGAATAATGTAAATAGTGTACATAATACCTCATCTCAGAAATATAGACAGATTCTTTCTAAATGTATTCTTTTTCTCATTCTTTCACAATCAAAACCCCTTTAAGTCTTAGTGCATTTATTCATTTGCTTAGAGAGTGAAATGATTAAATAAAAATTCGCCGGTGAATCGAGTGGTTTCATTGGTTATTCTACTTAATGACTACAAAGGAAAGAATCTTGAGTTAAAATAAATGTCGCGAAACAGTTTTTTTTTTTTAATTTAAGATTACGCCCGTTAAAATAAAATACAGAGAATGGAAGATAAAGTATAAATTAGAAATGAACCCAACAAAGTATAAATTAGAAATTAACCAACAATTAAGTATTTAAATTATATTCAGATGAAGAAAAGAATATACAATGAAAGCATAAGTCTAGTAGCACTAGCTGCTCGGTCAGTGAATCCTGAATGTTTCCTTATAAAAGTAAGGTCTAATATAACCATAATGATTAGATAGCGAGAACGAAAACATTATGATCAGATTGCGAGGTTTAGTGTGTGAAGGAAAGTTGAACTAGATCCATTCTTGCTTCTCGAATAAAAAATGCCAAATTTCTTTTTAGCAAATTGACGTTACCATACCATTGTCTATTATACATTTTATTGGCCTTTTACATTTGATCGTTATTTGCTTTTCTTTTTGTTTTCTTTTTTAGATTTTCTTTATTATACTTTCTTTGCCTTCACAGATTTATTTTCCATCGTTCACTGCCTTCTTTCTCTTATCCAAAGTTTATCACAATATTCTTCTTCATTCATCCCATCTTTTTTCTTCAACATTTTTTTCTAACCTTCCTTTTTTTCTTCTTCCTAAATTCATTTATTTTCTTCCGCGTATTTTTCTTAGTTACTTTTCTTTCATATGCTTTGAATTCGACTTTCATTGGTTCATTTTAATTCATTAGCAAACAGCAACAACGGGCACAAAACTTCAAAAGAAATTCCGTCCAATTTTGTTGCCATCCAACTTCATTCATTCTTTCGACTGCAAAACGGAAAACAAACCTGAACTTCGGACTTTGTGTTCGCTCGTGTTTTTCAGTTCACATTTCATGACTTAAGTCAACCTTTCCTCAAAAAAGCTCTCGGTATTTTTGCATCCATTTTCAACAAAAGCATTTCCTTGCCAACGAGGCCAAATAATTCCCCTTTTCCACACAATCGTTTAATTCTGAAACAGGATATTGATTTCCTCTTGACTTTATTTTATAAGCCTATATCTAAATTAAATAA
Source organism: Acanthosepion pharaonis (assembly GCA_903632075.3). Lineage (NCBI taxonomy): Eukaryota > Metazoa > Mollusca > Cephalopoda > Sepiida > Sepiidae > Acanthosepion > Acanthosepion pharaonis. The sequence goes on from CAHIKZ030005568.1 coordinate 21,324, forward strand.
AACAACTCATTTAATCAAAGTTGGCGGTAACCTATCAAGTTTTATACTTCATTTTTTCTTAATTATTTGGGAATTTCAAATAGCAAATATTTTCTATTAGCTGAAATATCCATCATCTTTACTCTTATTATCATTTTTAGGAGCTTTTGATCTTTAACTCATTTGAAACTTTTGTTTTAATAGGTAAACATCGAAAAATATTCGTTAACTGGCAAGATTTATTCATGGGATCATAATACACCATCTCAGAATTTCAGCTGGCAAATAAAACTCTTTATATGACCCCGATTTCTTGTGTATAAGGCCAACTAGTGAGGATTGTAAGGCAAACAGAGATAATCGAAGAAGCATTATTGATTTTCAAGAGTAGCTAGCTAACCCTCGATCTGCAGCAGGTGTATTCGACATATAAGCGAAATTTGTTCTCATTGTACCATAATTAAAGAGCCTCGCAAAGGGTCGCCCATTCTGTTTCACTGACAAGCGAGAATGTTCTGTTCAAAACACGAAATTCATCTCTTGATTTATATACGACCATATATTACATAGATAATCGAAGCAAATTGCTAATTTTATCTAACATGTAAGTCGACTGATTTTCATTTGTTTTCGTGAGAGTTTTTAGAAAAGCATCGAATTTGTTAATCATCGATATTAAATTAGACCTAAAATCAAACCAGTCACACATCCCAGAATACTCGTAAGGTTTAATCAATGTTCTACGTTAGACTGTTTGTTTCTTTCTCTCCATGTGTGTATATTTGATTATATTAGGTTCTTAAAACGTGTGTATAAAATGAAATCGATTAGAATATACCCACCTAAACCACAATATGTAACATGCTTTCACAGATATTAAGAGATGTTATTTCGATAACTGCAATGTTTTGACACCTGTCGGGAAACTATTTTTAAAAAGAAAATCAGTTAAAGATATAATTTTTTAAAAATTTATTATTAATGCTTCTTATAATCTAGAGTAGTATTTTGTTTTTACTGAGCATCTCTCTTAATTGTAAATATTTCTTCCTTTTTAGTAAAATGAAGTTTTTTACAGATGTACGAGTTCTTATCTATTATATTGCTTGTAGACTCGCTCCAATAATAATATTCTAATTAAGAAACGAAGGCGGAGATATTAGTAATAGAACTGAGTATAAACTTTTCTATGGAAAAATAAGTGAAATTAACTATGTGTGCGCGGGAAGGTGCGATCATAAGCGGGAGCCGGAATGTTTGAGCACTGGTTTTGTAATATTTTACCGGCTGGGGCTGTATACGCAGGTCTGCCAACTTGTTAATTAAGGTCCCTCTTACCTCCCTTATCTTTTTTTTTTTTTTTGAGAGGGACTTTGAGAACAGAGTCGTTCTGCGGGATCACTTCTCACATTAATTGATCCTTGACTGAATTTTGGGTCGCAAGACTAAGTAATCTTTCGCAACAATTTACAGCACCGGACGGGCTTCTGATCTACCCTTTGAATGGAATTTTCAACATGAGAACAAAATTTGAAATGACGGAGTTCTCAGAAACCTGAAAAACTATACCGACTGCAATGTCATTTTTAACTGAGGTGTCAGTGGTAGTAATGGTGAGTAGGACATTAACTGCTACTATACAGAAAACATTCAGTATTTAGTGAGCGAGAAGTCGGTTGAAATTTATAAAATCATTGTTTAAGACAATTTTACTACACTTCTCAGGTGCAGTAACAGTTAGCAATTGTATCTAGTATTAACGGGAGCCTTTGACCTAACAATTTGTTTTCGTGCATGGGAAAATCAGATTTTTCATATCATTATTTTCCCTTCTAGCAAAATGTCTTAACCATGAGTGGAGGTCTTATTTGTTCTGATAATGATACCACATCATACATATATATATCTCACAATTAGATTGATTCGGAATTACCTTGCTCGTTTACGTAGTTTATCGACTTACCCAGGACGCAGTCTATCGTCTTACCCAGATTATCAGAGTGATCATGTCCGTTTAAATAAGATAAATGGAATGAAAAGAAACTAAGTAGAAATATAGGAGCATTAGAAAATCCATTTCCCCGATAAAAGATTCAACTATTAGAAAAATAGTAATGTAATATATATATATATATATATATATATATATATATATATATATAACACTAAATTTAGTTGTGATAAAAGGTCGATATTAAGAAGCAGCCAGTGAGGATCGAACTCACGACTCAGTCCTAACTGATCGATAAAGAAAAGCTTACTAAACATTACACTTCTTCGATATGCCCAAAAATATTTTCTGAGCGTAGCTTTGATATGCCAAGGAGAACCCAGTGGGGATCAAACTTACTACTCAGACGTAATTGATCCAGACATGATTTCTAACCATTTCTAAATGTGCATGATTATATAGATATGAGAATGGGAGTGATTAAAATATTATATTCAGCAGAGGAATGTCAAGAATTGTTAACAGACCTCAAGATTGGTAGTCTCAAGTTCGGTTTAAAAAAATTGATAGAAACCAATTTCATGTTCCATTGTGACGAATGAAAACGTAAATATAGGGAACAAAAATGGAATAAAAATACGCTGATTTTTATACGTATATCACTTATTATAACTGTGCTTACTAATTTCTTTGATAAAACTTTAAAAATTCTTGAAATATAAATATGAATGTCATTATGCTTAAACCTATAAAGCATAGAGATCGACTCCTATTATTTATGTGTCTCAAACTTGTAAACTTAAAAGGTCACTTGTAAAAAGAAGTAGAAATGCAAAAATAGAAAGATTAAATGGCTTACGAACCATTTAAGATAGAAGTAATTTATTCTTTTGAAGGTTGACTCTAGACGTGACGCGTTTAAGATTATAGTGGTCATGAAAGTAGCCTCTATTCCATAAAACAATACCAATGGAATACGAAGGAGGTGAGGATCTTTTGCTCCTGTTTAGCCGTCGTAGAGAACCTTAGCTTAAATGACTGAGTTTTGTGGAACTAAGAAATGTACCTCATTAGCACATTTTCCAGTAGACATTTTGTAAGAGTTCAACAAGGGAACAACTCAAATGATATGATAGAATTGTTTAGAAGAATATATGTAAGCACATAACATGACCCATACCAAAAAGAAAATATAACAGAGGGAGCAAGAGGTTGCTTTAGATGTGCGTAAGAGAATGCACGTTGCAACTAAATATCTCAGTAAATACATAGGAAAAACCGTAAAAAAATTAAGAAATCAGGAATTTCTTCTGGTAAGTCAAAGAATGTAATATCAAAGTCATAGATGTTTTTTGTATTTTTTTTTCAATCTACTGCTTTAGAATTGCATTGCGATTATAGTGCGTATGAATATTATATAAATGTTTGAATATTCCTTGATTTTGTAATTTTCTAAACTATTACTTTTGGAATTTTAATGGTTTAATTAACGTTCCAATATTTGTATGCTTTGTGTGTTTGCTATAAAAAAGTTCAAAGGAGTTGTGAATGAGATCGATGCAAAACATTTGTCATTGAAAACCAGACGAATTCTTATATATTTTTCCTTCTCTTTGCAGGTAAGTCTTGGATACTTTTCTCTCCCCCGTCAGAAGCGGTAAGGTGAATGTTGATCAATACTTCTTAAGTTGGCTTTTATGATGTCACCAGTTATGAAGCTTCCACTCCAAATAGAATCTTTTGTTCGAATATAATGTTCTTGAAAGCGGATTTCGCCTCGTACTTCTGTAGATTCTGAGCTGTTCAATTTAAAATTCCGCACGAGCAAATATACTTACTCAAATACTTCAGTTCTTTCTTATCTATGTGCACCAACGACACGCTAGGAACTATATTCAGCAAAATTTTTTCTACAGAAAACTTACAATTTAGAATCATGCTGGTATATATCCAGAACGATAGATATATCCATAAATATTGCTGCAACATGGTTGCAGAAATTATTACATATTTAATTCTTGTATTATTGTACCCGTCCTGAGTATGACAAACTAGGTAAGGTAGCAAGATATTTTATGAGAATTTTGAGGTGTGTCGACCCACATTTTAATTGCTGTTGTTCTCACATCCACCCTGTTAGAACCCCAGCTATGAGTAAATAGTTCACCCCAAAACTGTGGTCAAAAACTTATGAAAGTTTGAAAAAAAGAAACAAAACCAGCAATAGATTTCTAAAAGAGAAAAAACATACCAGCAATACATCAGTGTAACAAAACATTTACCAGCGACACCTTTTTGTTGAAGAAATTATTAATGCTCCCAAGAAAATTAAATTTCGGCATTCAATGGCCCACAGGGAGTTGATATACCTCCAAACAAACAAAAATAGTATTGTACTATTTTTTATTAGTAGTCGCCATGTTGATTTTTTTTTCTAGTTAGTTATAAATTGTTCCAGGTTCTTTAATTTCTTTAATAATTTATACGATACGAAAGACATATCGTTTTGGTTTGCACGAGTGTCATATATATATATATATGTTTGGTTATTCTGAGGGTCATATATAAATATATGTAGCTTGCATGAGATTAAGAACGACTAGACAGGTTTGCTTGGCACGAAACGCAAAACAATGGTAGTTACTGGTTTCGCTAGGAAGAGATTAATAGTAAAGTTTGGTTTGAACGAGAATAAAAATATTAAACCTATATTAACTGCTTAATCTATTTGTTTTCACTTTTTAAACGTATGCAATAGGATTATCGTTGGGTCCAAGCGAAATGAACGATGATATATAAGGATTAAGATATCATGAGTATTTCCACAAGGTTTTCGATACTTTTAATTGTTATTATAAACCAGCATGAAAAAGTGCAGAAGATCTCATCCCTTATTTTCGTCACGAATAAATGATTAACTTTTCATCGTTGTTACATATGGTATACTAATAACTTTCCTTTAAAATATAGGCTTACAGCTACATCACATTCAAACACTGGTTTCTGTAGGATCACCCAAGTTGAGCAACATCGATCTTAATCTAGATAGTTGACTAGATTGTCTAGATAGTTGACTGCTTGGGAATAAAGGGTTTTTTAAGCGTAAATGTTTTAATGGATAATAGCTCTGAATTGTTAATGGGGGAAAAGAATTCTAATCCTCGTTGGTTTAGTTATATTTACTTGGGGAAGGTATAGATCCACCTCTTCTCGCCATGCTATGGGTTAATTAGTAAGCCATGTATAACGAAATCATTACCTTTCCAACAAGTCTTACATTCTAAAAATAGTATCTGTCTTTAAATAACATGCAAAGGTTTGATAAGCCATGGAAAACGAATAAATCTATTTCAAATATATTTTCCAAAAGTTAACTTCTTTCGTAAGTATTTATCTTATGTAAGGAAATCATCTATATTTATCGATTTACCAAAGAAATATATAATAGACGTCTTGATCTTTCAAATTTGCGCCGAGACTTAAAAACATTGTCTGAAATAAATAATGTAGGTAAAATATAAAAAAAATATTCTGGAGAGCATGAAAACATTTAATATAAATTCAATTCCTGAAAATCCTACCTAAGACAATGGCTAAACTGTAAATTTAAACACATTACGAATAGTCGCGTAATTATCGTTTCATCCCCATTACAAACATTATGTTAAGGTCTCATTCACAATAGCCATCATATGGCTCTTCGAATTCACTTTCATTTAAATGACGCACGGAAATAACCTTTTCAAAGGTGATTCTATTTGGAAAGGAGAGATAAAAAAAGTATGGTAGGTAATTTAATCTAGACTATAATGGCACTGATTGACCTATATGAGGTGATATCTTACAAAACATACAAAATTGAAAGAATTGCACAAGCCTGTAACACATGGGAAAATGATAAGATTATCCAGTATTTCCACGGTTTAAGATATCCGATCTTTGCTTTATAAATGTGGTCATGATTTCTATCTTATTTTCTGGGACGAGGATTTATATTGTATAAGAAAGAGACAATATATCCTCAGACGGAGACAGTGGCACGAGAACACTTTAACCACCCACCCACCTCGTTGGGTAAATAAAGCGTTCACTTTGAAAGTCTCTGTAGGTTAGTAAGATAAATATGTCTGATGAAGTCCTGAAAATATAACGGCCGACAGAGACGTTGTGATAACAGAAAAGTTAAGGACGGAATTACGTATGCATATTATATATATATATATATATATATAGCTAAGTTTCTTGGCTTGATATTTTAAACTAAAGGAAATATATGGCAATTACCAACGTCTCTATCTTTCTCTCATACACATTTCATTGAATACGACAGAGAAGGTGATTTGATTTAGGTTTTTATACAATTTCTCATATGATCTAATATTTTTTTCTTTTCAGGTGATAAATTATATAAAAAAATGTCCGAATATTCTATTTTTCGGAGCGCTTCCGGTTATACATGTAGGCATTTTCAAGGATGAAATATTTTCACTGTTAAATAAGAAATAGATTTGTTGCATGTATGTATTTATATATTTTTATTTTTTTATTTCTTATTTAACAGTTAGAATATTTCATCCTTGAAAATGGCTAAATGTATAGCCGAAAGCGCTCAGAAAAATAGAACATTCGGACATTTTTTATATAATATATCATTTGAAAAGAAAAAAAATATTACATCAAATGAGAAATTATATAAAAAAATAATCAAACACCTTTGTCGTATTCAATGAAATGTACATGAAAGAAGGATTGCTGCCAAAATATACAAATACATATATACGAGAAAGAGGCCTTGCTAATTGCCGCCATATATTGTTAAGATAGGGCATACGCATTGTTTTAGATTCTGTCGCCTACACAATATAGAAGTGTCAGTTGGGAACCGTTTATGAGAAAAAGAGCATTATGACGCAATACATTCAGTCAGAAATTTGGAAAGAGCATACTGTTTCACGCAGGAAACTAATACAAACAATTGGGTGTTTGAGAGAAATTCTGATGAGATTGCAGAGGATTTGGAAAGAGTTCGATGAGTCTAATTGTGATTGCCAAGATACGAAATCACGGAAAAGTCACCCTGCTCGTTCTAATAAGAAAGGAAATGCCGATTTTTTTTTGTTGAGGGCCTCAAACTCAACATGGAGGCCGACAAGTAGTACATTGAGGAGGTAGTGCTGCCTTAGGTCAAGAGGAGTACTGCTGGAAGACCCTACACTATGCCCCACAAGTAGGAGGACCCATTCTTATCTGTAAGTCAATTTCGGTAATCACATTAGACCTTACTCTCCAGAATGCAACCACCTTGAAAATTATGTGTGCGACGGGACACCAAAACATATCTTTGTAAATCCAAAGACGAATTGAAGGCAAGTATTATGGAAGCATTCACCAATTTAAAAAGGACACTGTCCAGAAGAGTTACAGGAAATTCTAAAGCCGTCTGAATGTTGTGGGTGAAGCCAATGGAGATTATATTGTATAAATTTACTCTTTAGTATTTCAAGTTCGTGTAATTTTGGTAAATACATCTTAAAACGATAGGTCAGTGTTTTCTTTTTGCGGAATTTACGCAATATATATATATATATATATATATATATATATATATATATATATATATATATATATATATTGCGATAATAATTGGATAATAACATGATGTTGCTCTTGATATAAACAGTGAGGACATATGCCTAGATACTATGTGGTGACCGTTAGGTTCACACATCGGTTCATTATGCAGATTTGTTTCTCACGTTATTGCAAACTTTCAGCTCTACTCCTAAATATACCGTTGAGGTGGACAAATAATAATTGTATGATATTCCTGTCAATCTTACCTTTATCAATATATATGTAGGCATCTCACAGACGTAGGTATGTGTTTAAATATACAGAAAAATAGGAAATAGCCGCTGTGTTAATAATCGAAAGGTTTTTCTGAAACATGAGAACCCTTATTTTGCGATGGAATCAAATTTAAAAATGATACTATATATATATATATATATATATATATATATATATATATATATATATATATATATGGAATGTGATGTCGACAGTATGTTTCATCAGAGTATCGATAATTCTGCCGCCATTTGGTATATTTACATACACACTTATATTGAACGATATTCACTCAAAATTATAAGCGTTGCGACAGAGTTACCTCCCAGCAATACACCCTAACATGTTATGGCATTAGTGGCAATGGTATCATCATCTATCTAATGTTTTAGTATTAAGTGGAAGTTGTTTCTGCCACTCTCTGTATTGCGTAAAATTGTAAAATGCATCTTAAGTAAAATGTATTTGAATCAGAACATTTTTCCATTAGTCATGCTAAATTTTGAGTCGGTTTCGTTTTTGCTCGCATTCGGTTGCAAAGTTTTTTCATTTTATATCAGAAATTTCATTAGTATAGGTAACATTCTCTGACTAATCTAAACAAGTCCAAAAATACACAGACTTGCATAAATCTAATTTTTGCTTCTACTGTTTGTCTTCAAGCGTTCTAAAAGAATTCCAGCAGATAATCTAAGGTGTAGCTAATCTCTGAAAGATCCGTCAACCCACACTAGATTATTTCCCTATAATCTTCCTACGAATCGTGATTACTGCTTGTTCCAACATTATAACTGGATGTCGCCATTTTTTATCCTCTGATTATACTTGGCTGCCACCATCGGTTTGTTGTAATCTATGTTAATGACGTATGAATAGATAAGATTACATCCACTATACTGATAATTATCTCTCATTACTCTGCAGGTAAATAAGATTGAAGTGATGAATAACGCCATTTGCTGAAACAAGTACTACACAATTCTCTTAATTTTCATCATGAAGAAACGTTATATATCAATATTTAAAGGACATGTATTTGTAAAACTCGTTATATATCAATATTTATTTCAGAGATCTTTGTATTTTCAAGCTCCGGCCTTCTTAAAACTGAACCCTTTATTTCGAACTGGGCAGACTGTTCTAATTATATTTATGGATATATATAGTATCTAATTTTTCTGAAAGTTCTAGTCGGACTATTGTCCTCATCTTTGTCGCCATACCCTAATGTTTTTTACAGTGCTCATATTGCAATTTTGCTGCAACTTTGTTGTTATCATTGCTTTTCTCAACTCCTTATGGTTCCCTTCTTCATTTTTGGTGGTTGGAATTTCGAACTGAACCCTTTATTTCGATCCCACAGGTGGGTGATCTCCTTCTCTCTCCATATGTGGTCAGCCCGCCTGACTTCCCCTGTTCGTTAAGCTTTTCCATGTCTCCTTTATATTTTTGATGGATGTGGGATAGCGTACACACACAGTCTTTATCAGTTATCTCCTGAGAGATACCTAATTTTCCCTCTGAAATGTTATTCTCCACTGCCTTAACCAGGAACTGTTTTTGAACTTCTATCCCTTTTTTGGGTCTGTCACTGGATCTAACCAATTCGCCTTTATCCACTGTGCCATGTCGGACGATCCTTTCTTTACGCTGTATGGAGGAAATCTGGGTGAATGTTGGTTTACGGTATACGAATGTCTTGAACCCATTCTCTGTTCGAGATATTATAATCCAGGAATAATGTTTCCATTGTGCATCATTTTTATGGTCCAGTGCTCATATTGCAATTTTTGCTGATTATCATTGCATGTCTTTATTCCAGAGTTCATATTGCAACATTTGATATTATCATTGCTTTTTCTCTCTCCATCCAGATTATCTATTGGAATACTGGTTCCTCTAGGGAAGATATTCTATTTATTTCTATGCTTGGTCGGCTCACCATCTAGGATGGGGAGATTTTTGTGGCCCAGCATATGTGCTGATTCCTTAAGTTTACGAATTTTCCAATGGTGTTCCCTGTCTATGATCTGAACATGATGATCCTTGTTCTTGATTAGGATCTTGATTGGGTTTCGTTCCGTTTTTCGTTTAGTAGGATCTTTCTTCACTAGGGGCGGTGAGTCTCCATTCTCTCTCCATATGTGGTCATTCCTCTGTAGTGATTCAATCGCCTGATTTTGTTATGTTAGACCTCCCCTCGCGGTTACAGCTACAGAGTAAAAGGGATGTTCTTGAAGCCTTACCAGAGACGTTGAGGGGCGGTACCCTGTCTCTCCTTTCAGAAAACATATTGCCTTATGTGAAGGGGTTTCCAGAAAATACAAAGATCTGCATGGGATCAAAAGCGTACACAGAGTCTTTAGAGGTCATGTTCCTCTCTATGGGGGTCTCAAGGTAAGTGCTTCAAGAACAACAGAAAGCGTGAGGGGAAGTAGAAAAATAGGCGTGGCTCTGGAGAGCGATCAGTGGGATTGTCATCATAGACAGGGAACACCATTTTGTAAAAGGTTGTCCTGATGTTATATGGACCGCAGATCCTTTGTATTTTCTCTGACAACCCACTTAAAACATGAAAAAGGCAGGTTCATACCAGATGTCCTCAGACTGATAAAGGCGTTGGTTTTCAGTGACAGATCCAAGAGTGTTGTTGTCTTTCAGACTCCTCATCCATCAAAACTGTTGTGATCGAAATAAGGGTTCAGTTCGAAATTCAAACCACCTGAAGAATACAACCCGAAAATTGGCGATTGAGATGGTAGTCGACTAATGTAAATACTGTACATAATACCTCATCTCAGAAATATAGACATATATATATATATATACACACAATGTGGGCTGTGCTATCCAATTACATTCAGGGGTATCCCCTCTGTTTACAGAGGGAAGGCCCTTTTACGGGATCTGATATGTGATATGTGGGACGTCGATAAAACAGAAAAACTGTCCCTAAAATCAAAGACAATTCCTACTACTTATAGCCAAGTAATAATTAGTTGACTTTTCCTGGCATCCGGATTCAAAACCAAGTTTGCCTTATTCTCAGATCCAAACGTTGAGACGTCCTCACTGTATGACTACACTTTGCTTAACGCGTGTTGAATAGGACGGGCATCGGACGTCCAAAAAAATAACCTATTTATCGCATGCGAAAATTCGCCTAGCTAAAAACTCATCCTCTGAACGAGAAAATGGAAGACGCAAATAAACTGGATTTTTTTTTTAACAAAATGCGGCTCAATCCTATGGGAGACACCATGAATAACAGAATCCAAAATTTCCAAAGATATGGATTTTTTATACTAAGTAGGTCCGGTATATCTGGAGCAATCAAGAGGTTCTCAAATGTCCCGGATCCAATGCATTGTTGCCGAATGTAGTTTATCGCCATACCCAGGACGCGTCTTTATTAAAAACATACTGGCTAGCATGCTCAGAAATCTATTCAGTCAGGAATATTTGGTTAACAAGGAATTACTGTTTTTCGAACTGAACTTTATGTCTGGATCAAAGCCGTTTCTGTTATCGATTTCATTAGTCGGACTATTGTCCTCATCTTTGTCGCCATATTTGTCACAACGTTTCGGCCGTTACGTTCCGGCCTTCTTCAGGTGGTTGGAATTTCCACGTGCCATGTTTGATGGATGTCAGTTATCAGTTATCTCCTGCTAATTTTCCCTCTGAAAGTTCTCCACTGCCTTAACCAGGTATTGAACTCACCTTCTTTGGGTCTGTCGCTGGATCTAACCAACGCCTTTATCCACTGTGCCATGTGTCCTTGAGGAGCGTACAACTGCCGAAACGTTGTGACAAATATGGCGACAAAGATGAGGACAATAGTCCGACTAATGTAAATACTGTAAGTCGTTATAAAGTTCGAATGTTTGCTTTAATTTCTGGTGAAAATAACGACAAAAAGTTCAACATTTGGATTTATTAGAAAATGGCTATGCGACTGTCTGCTATTCCGCGATCTTTATCGCATAGCAATTTTCTACGTCAAAATAAGAAAATATATAATAATGCTGGATATTTGTTTCATGTCTATATAACCGCTCATGTGAGCCGAAAGCTTAGGACCAACTTAACAACTTGGTAGAACGCTTTCGTTAATGCTGTCAACCTGACCAAGTCGAACTTTCAGGAATCATCTGTAGTTTGATCTGGAGAGGGAACGTATACTCCAGTTCTCACCTGGCCAGACCCAGTTACAGAAAAATGAATACGTCTTCGGTTTCAACCCAGATTTGGGGTGGGAAATGATCAGGGGTTCAGCGTTCATACCCTGTAATGAGATTGATGAGGATCCATAGTGATTAAAAAACAGACACATAATTTCCCCGTAAAAAGAGCTGCCAATGAAAGTTATTTCATAAAAAATAGTTCATAAAATATATTTCAACCAAAAATTAATATTACTATCATGAAAACATTAAAACAATTTTAGTCTGGACCACTCCAAGAATTACGTAAACATAAATTCTCTAAATTGACATGCGTTTATATTATCAAAATAGAGCAAGCAATTCTATATTCAACTATTTATTTTGATTAAGCAATGATTGGGCAGTGTCATAATTGTAATGGAGGAGATGCAATTTATTATACTAGCACTCATAGCTTTTTTTTTTTTTAAAATAAAGTGGGGCACGACAAATATTTACTAATTTACAAGTAGAAAATCGCTAAAAAATATTGAACGTCCGCTCTTAAGTTTCGAAAACAGTTCATTGGAATTTAGGCTAGTACAATACAGTTTATAGTTGGATACGTATAATTACTCGTTATATTAAGCCCAACGTAAAACAATAAAATAATGAATATGGATTGAGTAATAAATAAATAAATATATGTGTGTGTATGTATAAACTCACTAAGAAGTTGACAATACGCATAAGATGGAAGGAGATACTGGAAGTGAAAGCGAATGAAAAATTAAAAAAAACAAAAACAAAAAAAAAACTTTAAAATAACTTGAAGCCCAATCCTAAAGAGAAAAAAAAGGATAAATTCCACTCATGTTCAAAAGAGCGGGAACACGTGTGGCACGGATGATAAGCGAACCTGTCTACTCCTATTTATGATAGTAAAAAAAAATTACTAAGCTGAGCACGGTCAAGTAGGATACAACACTGAGGTAATTTCCTTCTGAGGAACTTGTGTTCTTTTGCTTTCACAATACCATCCCCCTTTTTTTTCTGTTGCAAATACATTGCTAACGTAAGTATTAACAATAACATGAAAGGGAAAGCAGTAATGTTACCGTCGATAGGCAGACGACTGATCAAACAAAAGCTAGACTCAGTCTTAAATAACGCCGCTGTCATCTCGTCTTGATAAGATGCACGGATTGTCATATGCCTGTCTGAATATTTAAATTGCACACTATCCGTTTCATTTCACTTCCCTAAGTCGATTTCTTTTTCACTTATATACTTACATACTCTGAATATGTAGTTGTCAAAGTAAAACCATATAATTCTTTTTAAAAATAGTATTCACCCCAAGCAAAAGAATACAGCCTCGGATGCACAAGGGGTTACTTGATGGGGAGAGTTAGAAACGGGGACATGGCTATGGAGCGCGAAATAAAAGATAAATATGAAGCACCATAGATATCGATTGATGCTCTATTTCAACTTTTGTAGATTACACTGTATGAGACTCGAAATTGGCGCAAGCAAAACCCTGACACTAAATGATAGAACAATTAATTGCTTTGATATCTTTTTTAACTTAATTTCGAAAGAAGAGGGAAAGATCGAACTCGTTGAAAATATTTTTTCCTAGTTTTGAAAATTTTGAAAACAGTTACAGATACTTCAATGGTCTTTGCAAATGTCCAATGATCTTCACGGACCATTTAACGAGAATGAAAACGTTACCCAAAATTGCCCTAGTAAGTAAATTCAGAATGTGAAATTACTCATTTCTAAACACTTTGTTAACTTACATCTTTAGATCAGTTATAAGAAATTTAGTATAAGAGATAAGGAGACCGGTTTCATTCCATTCTCAATTTCCCACACCATAAAATAATGTAAAACTATTTATATGGCTTAGTATTTTTAAGAAAAGAAGAATAACACTGAAATACTTTCAATGTCATCGAATACCATAATTACGCTATGTGCAATACTAAAGGAAAGGCTTGTAAAATATTTCAAATTAGAAGCGTGAAACATTCGAACAAATCCATCTATCATTCAGCCTAACAACTATTGCATGTACAATTGCAAAGAATTTATCCAAGCATAACATACAATTTCTAAGAACTATATTTAAAATGAAATACTAAATACAAAAAATAAAAAACATGGAATTTACTTGACATGAAGTGGAAAGAGTAAATTGAATCAATTGCCAGATTCAATATGTCGTGCAAAACAATTTTTCTCCCCATAATCTGTCTTAAATATCTATACGTCTACCATTCATACATGCTTAGAATAATGCTGCCAAATATAGGCCGGTGACCATGCTATTTAGCTTGGACTCCTTGAGAAAATCTAAAAAAGTATCAGCAATATTGCCGGTCCTGATCTGGCGTCTCGGCCTCAGTTACTTTCCCACAGCCATGTGGTTGCCTCTGTGTCTTTTCTATAAATAAATTCATGGTTCTGATAAACTCTTCGCTATGGTACGTAGCCATTTTGAATTTAAACGCAGTACTAGACTGACGTCGAGATCTCATCAATTTACAGCTGAATTGAGATAGATGTATCCGTAAATTCTATGTTAACAGTTTCTTTTTTCGCACTTCTCGCTCAGGAAAATCTCTTCCGCCCCCATGCGAAAATTTAAATGTAACGTCAAATGCTATCTACCGTTTTCCTGCTTAATCTTTTGTATTCTTGCCCATTATTAATGTCACTGTTCGTAATTCTTCCACACTCAGTAACCCCTTGTGTCTTAGTGGATTTACTTCCTTTCTTGGGCGTGCTATCGATTTAAAATAAATAGCTGTCGTATAGACCACGGGTTGGTTCCGTTTTGTCGAAGAAAACATGAAATTGAGCCGATGTGAATGCTCTGAAAAGAGCTGCCAATGGTGAAGATGAGAAAACACATTGATTTGCAACGATCTTAAATAGAATTCCGAGAAATCTTTGATGTGGGATAATTGTTAGCGAGCATTTCTGATTGATCCTTTCTAAAGTAGTGGGATTTCTCCTCACAAACTACTCCATAATTACGCCATAAACCTACCAGGGTTAAAAAGAATGAATACATGGAATCAATCCACCAGATAATAACTCTCTCAGGAGACTGGTAAGTGTTTTTGAGAAATACCTAGGGAACTTGAATACTTTTTGCTTTTGGTCACAAATACGTTTGACACACCCACCTAAAACAGGGTCAGGCTGAGTAGGCGTATCTATAGATACCAACCTAGAATTAATTGATACAAAACCCGATTTACGGCCGGACGAGAACGGCATCGATTTATAGAGATCTATTGAGAGTTCCAGTGCATTTATCCAACTAGCTGGTAACTTTTTTTTTTCTTTTTCTCCTTTACTGTGTATTAATTTCCTAACGAGCAAAAGGGAAGATAAAACGATTTTAATTTCGCGTGCATTTCAAAGAGAACGGAATTTCTTCTCTGATTGGGAATAAACCGACTTTTCGGATTTGTCAGCGTTGTTCTATTTTATAGGAATATTCATCTCGAAGAGTAAACACCGACAAGTTCATTGGGAAAATTAAATTAAAGAACATTTTTCGTTTCTGTATGGAAATTCCAAGTCGTTTTTTCTCTTAATTGTATAAGGTTACATAACACTATTATATCATGTATAAATTTGTGTCAAGATAAGTTAGTCTCCTGAAATTTGAACAGGAATATAGGTGTATCCCTTATTTCCTGATTCTCCTAAAGTGTTCTCATTCTGTCAATCCCAGTATTTCCTAGAGTCTTAGTGATTTTCTGGCCTTACTAGTTTTATTTCGTTTATCTTGATGACGGCATATCCACATCTCAACTGGTTATGTAATGTCGACAAGATTCTTAGGATAGGTTCGTATGAATACAATAAGTGTTTCTAAGAAATCAATTTGTAGATCACGTTTCATTGACTTATTTTCGTAAAGAGTATTCTGGGAGAGAGTTAAATGTATTGCTGGTAATATTTCTTTAAAAAAAAATTATTGCTGGTATTTTTACTATAAAAATCTGTTTTTATACTTTCGTAGTGTTTTGACCATAATTTTGGGGTGGGGGAACTATTTGCTCATAGCTAGAAACATCAGGTCCTGCTACCCCGGATCAGGGTAGATCTGGGAACAGCAGCAATTAAAAGGTTCTCAAAAACTCCGAATCAGAGGCATTGCTGTCGGATGTAGTTTATCGTCAAACCCAGACACGCGCCTTACTTGGAATGAAAAACATACCTGATGGCATGCTCAGAAATCTATTCAATAATCTGAAATTTGAAGAGTTTGGCTATTTACAGCTTTTCATTTACATCCAACAAGTCTATATATATATATATATATATATATATATATATATACACACACAAACTTTATTGAATGCCTATTATGTCTGATCATGCGCCGTTAGAATGTTTGCTTTAATTTCCTGCGAAAATAGACAAATTGTCATACATTTGGATATTTTTTTATTATAGACTTGCTATGGGACGATCTGCGCCTGCTATTCCGCGACAGTTAACGCATAGTAATTTTCTAACGTCAAAATAAGAAAATATCATCTTTGACGGTTGATATTTATTTCATGTCTGTATAACCACTCGGAGGATGGCTCATGCGAGCCGAAAGCTTAGAACCAACTTAATAAAAAATATCGAAATGTTGGACAATTACTGTCTTTATTTTCACCAGAAATTGAAGCAAACATTCGAACGTCTAATGATCAGGTATAATAGACTTTCATTGTTTGTTATATTTCATGTTTAAATAATGATCTGATGTCCCAATATATATATATATATATATATATATATATATATATATATATATATATATATATATATATATATATATATATATATATATAAACTCTACTCTAGAATTAACATTATATAATATTAAGTTGGAAGAAGTCACCCAGTGGCTTTTTGTTTATAACTTTGAAGCTGCTGTTTCTAATACGTACGTTAATTAATTATTACTATATACATTTTCTTGGTAATTTTTACAACGAAATAAATTTTCTTTTATGGAAGGGAAGCTATAAGCGTGCGAATATGAAAATTTGGATATTTTGATGGGGAAATTTATCTGTCGAATATTTCCTCCTTAATCTAGACTATTAAGGTGTCTCAAAATTGAACTTCTAACTAAAGCTGAGGAATTAGCAATTATTTCGTATTTATTGCGCTATGTCAATGTGAAAAGACAGCATTTTCCGGCATATTCTCCCAGAACTTAGCAGACAGCCCTCAACTTCACATCGTTTGAAGCTCTAAACAGTATTTATCTCCTTCCTATCAGTCCCACACACTTCTGTCAAATATTTAAAAATAGTTATATCTTTACTATTTTTCCATTTGCAATTTATGCCTTCACTGACTCGATTGCTAAATCTTTCCCTAAAATTATATCTTTTTTTTTCCTAAGTAAACATGTCCTCTTTGTTACAAGTTTCCATAAAACTACCTCCTTGCTTAAATGTTCCGAACGTGGGAGACAGCCTCCTTATTTAGAACCACATACGTATTGTCTCCAATTTTCTCTTCATCTGTGAAAAAAATTTCCTAGCATTCAATGACTCATTATTAATAAAACATAGCCGTCTCCATCAATAAGCCGTTTCAAATGACCTAGCTTAGAACAGCAAACATTTCTTCCGCTGAATTTTTCAACTTCAAAACCAGCAGAAAATTCCCATTTCGAGATTTCCATTCGCCTCGCATATCAAAAACGGATATTTTAACTTTGGGAAAACTGGACGTCGCAAGGAGACATATCTGTGTTTTTTTTGCGGAATGTTGACATATCTGATTGTATGCAACACTTATTTTTAACGTGGCCTGAAGTGACTTCACCAGCAGCAAATGTAACAAAAGAGAAATGCTTCAGTCAGGGTATTTACAATCAGAAGATTTCAGTAGCATGCAGATTAAGTTTATGACTGCACGTTATCAACAGAATTGTCCGGGTGAACTAAAGCGTTGGATTGGATTTGTATTTTTTTGTCAGTGTTATGTCTATGTGAGGTTCAGAGATTACCCATGGAGATATTTTCATGTATTGTGGATGGTTTTATCCTATTGACTGGTTTTAATGCTTCTTTCATTCGAAGTCCAAACGAGCGGATAGATGTTGGTCGATTATTGTAGAATTGAATATATTGATAGTTATGTTTTTGGTATATTGTGTTGTTTGGGTTGGATTTAAGTTTTCGGGCCTACTGGAGAGATATTTTTTCCCATCTCAGAGACAAGGACGGTTCATTGGCTTCTGTATATAATCTTTTCATTGCTGAAGTGCGGAAGGAACCTTCTACTCTTAAACGTTTGATTTTCTATGGTCTTCAATTTTTTTTAGTTAGGATTTGCAGTACTTTACATAATGAATTTATAGTCCAATTTCGATCTGATATGCGAACGATATACTCAGGGCATTAATTTCCAGTCCGCTCAGAGTTCATTTTCGATAGTAATTTTAAGTGATCCAAAACCCTTTGGCATTTTTGTTTTAGGTGATTGACATGCGCTTTCATATTTGTCTAATATGACTCAGAGATATTTTGCTGTTTGTACCCGTTTAGTATTAATTAAAGTGTTAGATCTTGGACTTGGTTACGGTAATTACAAATCCAATCTCTTGAAATTAGTGGAAACACGGTGAGCAATAACTGAGAAGTACTAAAAATAGAGATGGTCGTCAGATGAGTACAGCCTCCCTACGTAAATTAGATAAAGCGTTCAGTTCCAAATCTCCTGGGTCGATATACACCTGGAGAAGGCATGTAAATCGCTCTCTTGATTGGGATACACATTCTGCGACTTATCGGTCACAGGGATCCGTCCCTGCCCTGATAGTATCACAGCTATGACTAGGTTGGACCGGCTCTGACCAACAAAGACCAGCTATGACTATCTATGACTACTGTGGTGACTAAAAAAAGAACAATATAGTGTACTCACCGAAGGTAGGTCGGAAGGGGGAAATATGTGCTCTGGCGGCGTCTAAAATAATAATTTTCTCCCGGGCCGAAGGATTGACGATTTTTATAGACGCTCTGGTCTCGTCGTATGACGTTAAACGAGACCTTGAGAGTTAAAAAAGTGCTACTTTTTGTCGCAAGTTCAGTTTCTTTTTCTTTACAGAACCTTTGTAGAGCTCGCTTGTTACGCAGAGAAGAGTGCCGAGTGTTACCCGTCATTTGATTTTGTTACCGTTACAAGGAAGACTTCGCTTGTAAGCAACGTCAGACCTTTCGTCGCAAGTTTTTCCTTTCCCCGCTCCCTTACTCGTCGGCGAGATAATTTCGACACTACATTAGACCAGCTTGGACAATCTATGACCAGCTAAGATCAGCGGCTAGATTGAAGACACTGGGTTCCCAACGTTAAAAACAGACCTTGTGTCAAAATCGGACGTAGTCGGTGGGGGGGTGCAAGTAAATCTCTACAAATGATGAAGGCCGGATGTTATGACAGAAACGTTCTGATAACAACAATGTTGACGACAATCGTCCGAGTGTAAATAAGATTTCTTCTGCTGGTATGCCCGTATTTACCAAGCCTGGACATCCGCTTCTCTTTATATTTAATATGGCTGAATTTATTCCAGACATAGATGTATTTTTTAATTTTCTGAGTAAGTCCTTGCAAGTATTGATATTGATAAACCGAGTCTAGTAGAGTATACAAAATAAGTGGTGAACTTACAGGTTGGGACTTTCTATCAAGTAAATATTCAAAATGGAATCAGTCTGCTTCCATTAAAACACTGCAAGAGAGTTTTTTTTTGTCCTCTACAGATGATAAAAGAAACATTAGCTATTGCATAATATAACATTTCTTTACTTATTTTAGATTTCTTTATAGATAACCACTTGCTAAGGAAAAATTCTGGAAAAATAACCATAATACAAACTTCTCCGTCTCTTTCAGAATTGTCCCTCGAGTATTTTGCGCACACTTATATTACATATCTTAATTCACATGTGTCGCAGAATTTGAATGCATTTTGCTAAAACTTCCCAAAACATTGAGTAGGCTCAGGTTTTCGTTTCAACGTCATGAAACAATAGATATGCAAATAAATGTTCGTCCGATTTGATCGATTGTTTTCTTATGGCTTAACTCTTTGCAGGTTATATAAAGGCAGATTTTTTTTTGTCGGGGAAGATAATAGTGATACAAGGATTATTATTTAACACATAGCTTGGAGAAGTATATGTGGATTCACGCCTTTCCCAAGAATATTTCTAAAAGTGAATATAACGATCAAAACGGGACTAGATTCTCTGATTAACAATCCCGTATCATTATGTAGCGGAAGGAGCATGTCTCTTCCGTCTGGTGCTCCTTCGCGATAATGGTACCTCCTGTATTTCCTCCTCCTCGGACGACTCGTCTGAAGAAGTATCACCTGTTGGATACGCGTTGCTTACCTCGCAGGGATTACCGTGTGCTTCGTTGATGGTGATCACCCTTGCTACATTTGCGTAAGCGTCCACTATTCTGCTTACATATTACGCATGCCACTCGTTGACTCTTAGAACGGCGAACTGTAGTCAGTTCAGCAGAACCCACAGACTGCTGCCTTTCACTTCCGCTACACATTATCCGTTACACCACCGGCACATCCAATCTCTGAGGATAAATATTCGCACTTACCGAAGTCGAAGCGTCCAAGAGGTTTTGCTTGTCGGGCTGCTGTTTTATGGATATGTGCATAAATAAGCTAGACAGTTTGTCATTTCGTCAGCTGCATCCTTTCCTCTCGCAAGTTTGCTCAAAGAAAAGTACAATCTCCGACATTTGTTTATTTTATGCTTCTTGGCACGATTTGTCTAGTGGCGGTCTGTATGCTAATTGGTCGAGCTGGGGACTGATTGAGAACGAGGCCAACGGCTATTATTGGTGCGTTGGCCGTGTTTTTGGTTAATAAAAACGGTCTGGCAGTGCGACTGGGACCGTGGTGACGTGCACTGCTATAGAGGTTCGTATTAAGTTGCGACTATTTCTTTTTTGTCTGGAATCTGGACGCTAGCTTCAAACCTACCGCTAGAGTGAGCGGTGTAATTACCGTTGTCTATCGAAACGTGTGAAGAACACACTGAACTTCAACACAAGCTTACAGCATCTGGTATTCCTAAACTTTCATCTATCTAGGAACTGGACACAAGCTTAACTTCCGTGACCTTATGCGAACAGGTGCTTCAACGTGATATGGCTGTAAGAGAAATGTTCATCCAAGGAAAAGATACAAATCTTAATATTCTGAAACATCATATAAAACTTATAACGAAATATTGCTATAAAACATTTATAAAGAAAGGAATCAAGTTCGATCTCCAAATACCGAAGACAGTGAGAAGGAACCAAATATTTGTTCCACTAGTTAAACATTATCACAAATGACAAATGTACTAAGTGAAAATTGGATTCAGTGTAAATTATACTCTTGATAGGAATTCTTATTAAACCTCAGTTACCTTGTGGTCAGTACATTCGTAATAATACACATCGGCAGCTTCAACAAGTATCTCAACATCAGGTTTTGAACTTCATAACCTAAAATTTCCCAGATATTAGCAACGGAGGTGAAATTCACCTATAGAGGAGTTTTAAACTGCGAGCTCTCTCAAACACGATAACCTTCAGCTAGTTCCAGCTGCAGCCATTATCTCTCAATGTGGCTTCCGTTAATTGTTTAAGTTTAAAAAAAAAAATATCTTTAAGAAATCACACACGGATGTTGCCAGGAAACAGCGCCAACCGACTAAAATATTGAATAAGGTTGCATGCTATCATTTGAAAGATCCTCATCAATCAAATCCGGGTACTTGGCAATCTTCCCGAGGTGAATCATTATTCAAATATTAAATGGAATTCAGTTCTGGCTCAGGATTTTTTACGATTTAATTTGACTTGAATTTCGGGAATCCAAGAAAAGGTTTTAAAAATTGTTCTGCGAAGTAACGAGAATTTAAAGCTTTTTTTTGTGCACGCGTTTCATCAGCTTGCGTGAAAAATATATTTGAATTCATGACTTACTATTCTTTTAACGCAGATTAATTATCTAATTCAATTCCAATCGAGCAAATTTCACCTGCTCGCTTGACATCAACGGTGAAAAGTGGGAATCGGGTTTTTCTTCGATTAAAGGATTCGAAAACTAATTAGATGCGTTTTCAGGTCAAACGATAAATCAAATGAAATTATCGAACTTTATCGATTGAAAGCGTTAAGTGACTAGCACGCATGAATCTATATAAAAAAAACAAAAAAACAGTAAAAACGTGTAATTCAATTCAAAAATAATTATAAGACATTTTCCAAGTTTAAAAAAAATATGATTCGCTGTATTTGTGAAAGTTTCTTTTTTTTTTTTTAAGAATAAATAGGGTTAAACTTATTATGAACCCAGATAACATAAGTTTTTATCGAACATTGCACAATGAAGAAAATTCAATTATAAATTGAAGAAATACAATTTCATGTCCCTGGTTTAGGAATTGAAAGTTACCACAACAGCGGACAAAGTGTATAACGATAGAGAATGAGAGAGATCCAGATTTAGCTATATATATATATATATATATATATATATATATATATATATATATATACTTCGAGAGGCGCTAAACTATCGATAGATATGGAGAGACCTCTAGACATCGATAGATATGGAGAGACCTCTAGACATCGATAGATATGGAGAGACCATTAGACATCGATAGATATGGAGAAAGAAATAGAGGGTCAGATATTGATAAATATAACGGGATGGATAGCGAGTTAAATTCTATTGAAGAGATAGCAGCTTGAGATAAGTCGGATAGCAGAGGTAGCAATCAAATTCAAATCAAATTCTTTCACTTATGCAAAGATACTACTGGAAATGTTATTTCTTTTACCATTTCCTTCCGCTTTTGCGGAGTTTCGTATAGAAACGTACACAAAATAATTTAGAATGTTTTGTTTTTTTATTCATCAGACATATATTCGCGTTAAACGTTATTTTGTTGTGGATACACGTATTGGCTAGGCACTTGGTCAGGAGACGAAAATAGATGTACTATTTAAATAAATATACTGTTTATTAAAGAAACGCAAAGCCTACTCAAGTGTATCCACTAAAATAATGTTTTAAGTTGTAAAAATATCGGATTAATTGTGTATTAATATATATATATGTCTGTTCTAAAACGATATCAAACTGAATAATTCTTTCTTTTGGTATGCGATTATTGATTCAGAGCCTGTGTCTAAAGCAGAACACAGAATGCATATTTATCTGCATACATTAAAACCAAAATTTAATTACGATACACGCCTCAGTTCAAATACTACTTATTAAATTTTTAAGCGTTGCAAATCTGTCAATGGCCTTAAACGGTAAACAAAATTGCTTAGATACAATCAGGTTCAAAACAACTTTATTTTGTAAAATGAGCACACGTTTACTTTATGCCAAAGTTTTAAATTCGTTAGCCGATCTGAGAAGATAGATATAATCCCGAATTCAAACACTGATCAAATAAAAATAGTATTATTGTCTTAGTGTTTTAAAGCGTGGGTTCGTGAACTTTGTGACCGTGATTGAGAGTTCAATCCCTCGGTCGGGCAGTGAAAAACTGGCGAGTACTAAATATTAAAAAACAAACTAGATATCACTAGACATAACAGTGGAACGCGAACAGAGACCCTATAGATTAATTTGAGTCAGTTCAGAATTCTGTTGGTTCCGATATTCGATTCTAATTACAAAAACTAAAAATTACATTCATTCTTTTCTGAGCTGAGGTTCTGTAACTACTTACATTGTTCTGACTGTTGACTTCATCTTTAATGTCATGACGCATTTTTTTTTTGACAAGATTTCTCGAATATTCAAGACGGTAGATGTAGTTGGATAAAAAAATACTGTTTAAAAAACAAACACAGCTTTTACTCGAATAGAAGTATCCGGGATTTTTTTTTTTACCATAAGTCCTACGTGGCCGAGCGGTTAGGCACGTCAGATCCAATGGCGATTCCCCATAGGGGATGCATGCAGGTACGAATCCTACCGGAGGACGCATGTTGTTCTGTCAAGATTTTTCGAATATGCAGATCAGTATTTGTAGTTGGATAAAAAAAAAAAAAGCTGTTGTTTAATTAAGTAAACCTATTCGAATATATGTATCGATAAAAATAACATTTAAACAAAATTTATAAAAAGTCGGATTTAAGCCATTTCCTAAATATCATATATATATATATATATATATATATATATATATATATATATATATATATAGGAGAGAGTTCGTAGATATCTCCCTTGAATGTGACAGACAAGTATAATTTTATTAGGATTATGCAGCATATATTAAATTATACATGTTGGCTAGAATCCTGCAGACACCATGCCTATTAAATATATAAAATATCAAAGACTGGGTGTGTCCTTAAAGAAATAATATCAACGAATACTTGCAGACATCGCCTTAGAATCAATATCGTTTCAAATAGGATTATCTAACTATTCCCAATGTAGACTGTTTTAACTTTGCATTTTCGTTGTAAATCATCTCCGCATATAAAGATTTATACATTCTTACGAGGCTGAAGAAAATTAATACACAGGAGAAATGAATAACCATCGGGTTACCTGCGTAAATTCATGATGTATTAACAGTTTTTCAAGGTGCGTATGTTTGAAAGGAAAAAAAAAAAAAGAAGATCAATGTGTATAAACTTGAAAATATGCAGATTTATTCCCGAAAGTGACTCAGCAAGTACACTGAATGATCGAATAATGTATTTAAAGGCCAACAAAGGCTGTGATGTGGTTACTCTGAGTGTAATGGCTACCATCTATGAACGAAACCATTATGTGCAAAACTCGCTTGGAACGCAGCTTGCCGTTAGCTTAAAATATTTGACGCCACAGGCACGTAAGACGTTATATGTTGAAAATTTACATCAGATAAAACTGAAAATTATATATATATATATATATATATATATATATATATATATATATGGAAAAGTTTATAGTTGTTCCGACGAGAGAAAATGTATATTTTAATAAGAGAAGCTTCAAACGTTTTTGGTTATGTTGTTTTGTTTTTATATATTTTATTCTTCATATGATTATATATATATATATATATATATATATATATATATATATATATATATATATATATATATATATAACGGCCAATTTATTCAACACTACAAGCACAATACTCCATATCTTATTCGAAAATTGAAAAAGTTAAACTTTCGGGTCTTCCTCAAAATTGTTTTAAAAATTTTATGTGTGCGTGTGCATATAACCACGTGTCAATGCAAGATTCTGTGTTGATATGCCTATAAAGATATTTATCCTATAGAAAGACACCTACACTTTGTGGGATTCACTTCGTTGGCGTATGGAGATAAATAATTCATACTCCATAATAATTAATACACGTGAGGTTGAGGGTACATTTGTGAATTTAAATAATCATAATTTTATATTTGATTAAAAGAGAAATAAACGTAATTCATTCAGCCCTTGCGTATCTTGATACAATGTTTGACTTTGCTACTCCCAACAGTATTTATTCTACTAAAAGTTTTTAGCAGTGGCCTCAAGCTTACCATTTTGCCAATGGGATTTGATTAAAAGGTGTAAATTAATTTTTGCATTAATTTTTTTTTCGCTTTTTCAATCATATGTATTTTCCTCCTGTTCATAGATAAAGCAAAATAAATATTTTCGGCAACTCGGATTTACCTTAAGAGTGTTAGCGTTTCGGAATATGCGAATATAGTTACTGTAATTAATCGTTAATATTACGCATGATATTTCTACCCTATTTCTCAGATTAAATAAATATTAACATTTTTTTTTATATCTCGTCAAATTTGTGGCTGTATAACCGAAATTAATTATATCTTAGATCTAAATTAGCCAGTGTGTAGCAAATAATTTAGCGATGTTTTCATTGTTCAGTGTTTATCTTAGATAAGCCCGTGGTCCAGAGTCATCGTGTCCTTTTCACTCAATGATGTCACTTTGACTGCCGGCAAGGGTGTTCCAGTTGGCATTAGAATGTTCTGTTTGTTATGAATTCGTCTACATAATCCGAGCTAGTTTTCGCAGCAAGCTTGCTCGGGGGGGGGGAAGGTTTGTTCTATATACTGCAGCTACTTCCGAATTCCAACTGTAATCTATACAATGTACAACATCTTATCTTAGTGAAAACTAACCTGTAAATAGATCGGAACAAATGTTAAATTCCGCTACTACGAATTACTTTGGAATAAATGACTGTCCTAATAAATTCGGTCATTAGAACAAAAGATTTAACAAAAATTATGAGAGCGTATTATGCGCAATTATGTACATTTTCAGCTGAAAACTCACATACGTATACATATGTATGTTTATGTTTCATAGAGCTTGGCAACCAAGTCAGGCTATTACATAAGGGATTAATTACGAGCACATTAAGTATACCTAATTCGCGCGTATAAGTAGTACACGAATATCAACTTATTGTAGCATCTATGTTTCCGAGAAGGATTATAATAATAATAATCATCCCCACCATCATAACCATCACCATCATTATTCATTACTATTTAAATAGGAAAACTGAGAAAGCGGGTCGGAGAAAATGGAAAAAAGGCAAGATTGTAGATATATATATATATATATATATATATATATATATATATATATATATATATAATTGCCATCATTTACTCTAAGAGGATTAAGTTCTTGAGTCGTGAGGATCCTTGTTAACAATATACCTCAAGGGCAGAATTTACATTGATTATATGAATGTGCAACGTCACCATAATTCCTGTACATCATGGGGTTCAAATTTACCTTAGATATGTCCAATTTAAATTGACTTGATATCGTTATATTTTTTTATCGAAAAACTATAGAAATGGTATTTACATGGATACAAAAAAATGTCCACTCATGTGCAAGTAAATCAGTGACAGCAGGTGTTAGAAAATAAAGATTATTCAAAGGTTACGCACAGTAGGGGGAGAAAAACGGCATAGATTGGACTTTTTCTCAATGGGAACCATTTTAATTGGTTCTAGATTTCAAATGGAGAAATGGTGAACAGTTTTATCAACTTTTATTAATCAAAAGGGAAAAAAATAATTTGCAGATATGTAATACTTCGAAAGATCTACTTTCTTTATTCTAAACTTCACATTTTCTAATTAATTTTAATACTTGATATATGCACCATCGTTTACAGTTTATAGAGTACAAGGCGCAAGAGCTGCTCAATGTAGTGAGTTACTGTATGAAGTTGTATGTAGATATCAATTTTTTTTCTAGACTTGATGTTTAGATTGTAGTGATGGAGGAAAGGTTTGCTTGGGATTATATATATATATATATTTATTTAAAAATATGATTCCAAATCGCGACATAAGTCCCATATATATATATATATATATAATTATTTAAAAATATAATTCCAAATCGCGACATAAGTCCCATATATATATATATATATATAATTATTTAAAAATATGATTCCAAATCGCGACATAAGTCTCATATATATATATATATATATATATATATATATATATATATATATATATAATACATAACATGGCGTGTCTATAGATAGATAGATATAGACCCCTACATACGTAACATGGCGTGTCTATCAATAGATAAATAGCATGCACAAATTATGCTAATCAAGGTAAATATGAAAGTACAAACTTCGAAACATGAGAATTTAGAGGGTGGACGATGCTAAATTTAGCACTATGAGATGACTATATATACGTACTTTTTTCAGTGTTCAACAATCGGAAGCAGACTCTTTTGTAGCTTCATATGTTGAATTATTGTATAATATAAATAGTTATGCAAGTTTGGAAAAACCTTAGGTATTTTGTCTTGTAATTGAACAAGCCAATACCCAAGGGAAAATAAGGGATAAAAAAGACCAAACGAAACAACGTCCAGAATTCAAGCTCAGAGTCCAAAAAAAAAAAACCCAAAAAAAACAAAACAAAAAAAACAAAAAAAAACAAAACAAAAAAAAACAAAACAAAACAAAACAAAAAAACAAAACAAAAAAAACAAAAAAAAACAAACTTTAAAACCAGTAAAGCAAAAATAACTACGTAAAGTGTTCAATATACTAAGAGCAGCTAAATATGAACCTAACGACCCGTATAGGCGAAATCTAGGTAGGTTTACCTGACTCTTTAAGTTTCTTATATATATATATATATATATATATATGTATGTGTATCTCAACCGAAAGCGCTCGGAATAGAAAATTCGGGCAGTTTTTATATAATTTATCATCTGAAAAAAAAAAAATTAGACGCATGCCAAATTGTATAAAAAACTAAATCAAAGCACCTTGTCTGTTGTATTCAATGAAATAGTCATGAAAGAAAGATTGCTGCCTAAATACACACACATTATATATATGTGTGTGTGTGTGTGTGTGTGTGTGTGAATGAGAGAGTATTGTGTTAGCGATAATCTATGCAGTGCTTTTTGAAAATTCACAAGATAATATTTGTACTTATGTTGGTTTATCAAAACTCCTGGCTCGCACTTAAAGACAATTTTGCCTGCAGCGTAATGTTTCTTGCACCTGCTTTATGTGTTATTCTGAAGGAACGCCGGCAGCGCTGCCCCAAATCACTGAAGTAGTTATGTCCTCCCCTATTAAGCAGGCCCCCTCCGGGTCCATAATTATGGTCTACGCTTTACTTTGCTGGAAATTCAGTTGAACGTTTCAACAATCAGGACGGAATATTTTACCCCGTCCTCAATTTGTATGTAGAGGTAAGTACGTTTGAATATGTGGTTTTTGAAAGTTTTTGGTCGATTACATTCATCTGAATTTACACAAACACGTAGGTGGGCTATCGAGCCAAAACGCTCTATTTAAAACCTGGAAAACATCGTTGAAAATTTTGTATTAGAGGCTATATATAGAGAAAGTATATTTCAGACGAATTCACTTTTTATAAAAACTGATATTTCGTTCTATACTTATAATCAAAACTGCTTTTTTTAATTTTGGATTTTATCATATTTATATTGAGTGATTTCCCTGTTCTTAATATTTACAAATACTAGATGCATTTGTTATGCCCATGCCACTTAAAAACAAACCTTTTTGCAACATAGAGACTTGCAAGCCACCAATCACTCTCCAAATAATAGCTTTCGCCATAAAACAAATATTTGACATTTTTAACTGCAATCGAATTTAGAGGTTTGATATCAGAATTCCGTCTTCGAGATGAATGACATTCAAATTGCTTGGGTCCATAGCAGGTCAGCTGCCCGCTTTTCCCGCACTATTTGATGTAAAAATAGGAGCTTAAAAGGACACAGAATAAGAGGGAAGTTAAATCAGTAATAAAAGGGAATATTATATTGTAAAAACTCCAGAAACATGCCATCGGATACGGTTAATCTCATACACCCCATGTGCTACAGCTTTGTGTATACATTGCCTTTTCCAAACGCTATACAGACATAGGTAGAGGTAGAGGTAGAAAGAGTTGTAGAGAGAGCCAGGCGGACACAGAGGGGTGGAGGGAGCCAGGCGGACACAGAGGGGTGGAGGGAGAGAGAGAGGTTTATAATAGGATGGTGCTGAAGATTTTTGTCTGATTCTTTTATTTCTTATGAATGTTATGTTCTTTGGCAGGTTTTTCGCTTTCAACCTGAGATCTTACACTACGGGGGATGCCCCACACGTCGTATATAATTTGCAGTGCCAAAGAGGGGACAGTTTCTTTCCGATATTCACAATGAAGGACTTTAATTTCGGTGGTACAGTGATAACTGGGTCAATTGTGGCCTGAGAGTCACACATTCTGGAAACTTCAAACGGAGACTGAGTGATAGCAACAGGATAACATGTTGGAAATAGTCTTCCCACACCTCACCTGCCTAAGGCCATTTTTTTTCATTTATTTATCTATATTCAAAGTTTCATAAAAGAATTGATTTGCATAATGTTTGAACCTATATTTCCGAATGGAAAAAAAAAATTCACCCCGACTGTGAATCCGTGTGTATGTTTATGGCTTTCTCTGCATCTTTCTGTATCATCGCTACTATCTAAACAGATGCTCTTTTTCGTAACGATTACGGCACAGAAAGGGGAAATCGTCGATGTGAGCTCAGTCTTGAACAGTCTTCACTTTCGCACAGTTTTCTATACGGAAGGCAAGCATTCTTCTTTCCGCTACACACCATAATATACCTATCTCGGAGATGGGTTATAATGATTACTTACAGCATTTACGTTATTCGGACTTATCCTCATCTTCATTGCCATATTCACAACGTTTCGGCCGTTGTAAGCCCCAGCCTTCTTCAGGATCTTTCTATATCTCTGAGATGAAGTATTATGATTATTTGCATTATTTACATTATTCGGACTGTTATCCTCATCTTCATTGCCATATTCACAACGTTTCGGCTGTTGTACATTCCGGCCTTCAAGGAAACATGGCCCAGTGTATAAAGACGTTGGTTAGAGTGAATAGACCCAAAGAGTTCTGAGTTCCATACCAAACCACAGCAGTGGTTAACCAAAAAGCTTGGAGAGTTGAGTAAAAGGAAATAACTGAGACATCCGGAACAAGTATGGCACGTGGACCTAGAACAGTCTACCCCGGAGGACGAAATAAAGAGTTGAGTTCGAAATTCAATCATCTGAAGAATGCCGGAGCGTACAACAACCGAAACGTTGAGAATATGGGGGATGAGGATAACAGTCCGAATAATGTAATAACTGTAGCGCGCATCACCACAATTATTTATCTTTGACTGGGAATGACGTGGAAAAGGACAAGTAAAGACGCTGGAGGTTACCAAACATGTAGCGATCACAATGCAATTTAAATTTGACGTAAAATAGTATAAAATACAAGACAGAACGTAATAGTTCCAAACATAATTGAATTTATTAATGTTTTGGTGTACATGCATATTAGCTGAAGGTTTGAATGAGTTATGTCTCTTAGATTCGGAAACATTTGTACCGGAGCTCATAAAGATGAAGTAATTACTAAACTGAAGATTTAGAAGAATAAAGTTCCTGTTGCATGTTAGGTAAAGTGAATTGGTAAAGTTGGTAAGAGTTCAGAAGAGTTAAGGGTTCATACTTGCGTGAAATGGTAATGTTCTTTAACGTCTGAACGCATGGTCAAGACGAGCTCTTGAAGATTACATCTTGGCAGCAACGAGAAAGATGAATGAGAAAACAGAGAGAGAAGGCTTACTCGTGTTTTGTTCATATAAGATGGTGTATCACGTGACTGGCTCAAACCTTAGTGAGCGGGAAATTTCATTTATCGCGTGCAGGATACCTGATTGGTCGCAATTGACCAAACAACGAGCTAGGAGATTAACCAATGAATGCCTGTCGCATGATTTGTATGTATGATGGCGATGATAATTACCACATAACCATAATATATCGAATGAACAGCAGCGTAAACTGGGCTTTCTATACGTGTTTGTCAACTAGTTTACGAGTAAGTATAAGCTAAATTCCAAGAAACTAATACGGCAAATATTGGAAAAAATATTACAAGAATGCCTAGTCATTTACAGAATGATCGCCAATGTTCTTTACACCAAAATCTTTCTACAATTGTGTTTTTTATTAGTTTTTTTTTAGAATAATGCCAGAAAACTCATGTTTGAAATGATTCTTTGAATTCTTAAACTGATCGATCTAAAGCAATAACCATAGGCGCAATTGAAATATAAAAAAAGATTGATAAGCAGTATATTTGTAAAAATATCTTTAATGATAAGTAATTAAGAGTATCTGTCGACATGACGACTGCTGGCCGTAAAAACTTAAGAGATATAGTTGTTTACTGTGCATTTTCTTTCCAATAAAACATTGTTCGTGTCAGACGCTTATCGGCTAATTCATATTATTTCGACTGGGAAAGTTAAGATGAGTGCTTTTCTGACGAGAGATTTTATTATTGATAATCTTATATTACGAATTAATACACAGAGCTAGAAAAGGAACTTAGGCTAATTAACTACGTTAATATCAGGGAATATGTTCATTCTCGTGAAAATATATATATATCAAAATTTAATTAGATTATTATGACGAATGCCTTAACTCATTAGGTTTGTAGGAGCCACGGGTGTCCTGCGGCTGTAACTGCAATAGGAGTGTCCAAGGCAAGATTGCTTGACAGAAAACCTCTTACTTCAGACTTATTATGAATTCAGAGTTGTGATTTTTATTTTGTTAGCTGCCAAACAAGGCGAGAAAATATGTCTTGCAATGCTTTTAACTGCAGTGCGTGGGGAGAAGTGGGTTCATGCATTTCGTAAAGTTCAATGGAGTTGCCCTGAAATTGATCTCGACACATAGTTTTAGATTTCCACGTCGATACCCCTTACTCTACCTGCATAGAGAAGACTATGTAGTATCTAGTTAACAGATTCAAAATATACCAAAATGAGATTGTATTCTGTTTTGTCTTTAACGAAATTTTACCCCTGTAGTTATGCTAAAAATATCATTCGTATAATCTACTAGCTTCTGAGATATTTACCATTATCCTATGCATATATTTGGTCAGTTTCCTCGTCCTGAAGACGATATAATTTTCGAGCTTGGAGGTAATTGAATAAATCCCGGAAAAAATGATATTACTAGTGCATAGGAATCGACTTCGATCCCACACTAACCGAATTCTTTTACCGGCAACCAGCAAACTAAGTTAAAGATCTGATTGGTTTACTGTTGCGATAAAAAAAAGATGAAATGTGTTAAAAAAATATGCGCTGACCTACATATAGCGTATCATTAAAAGCATAATCTGGCATTAAGAAAAAAAAAATGGAAAAATAATCCCGATATTTTGCACATAATGCGGATGGCCAAAATTACTTTTGAAAATATTACATCCAAACTATATTTTTTATCGATTCGAAAAAAAAAAAAAATAACCTGATCGTGAAATGCGATTGAAGTAACTCAACATATAACTTACGGTTACATCTAGCCGGTAAAATGAGATCGAGCTGATAGAACAATCTAGTGCCGTGCTTAAATTCGTAAAGTCGGGGTATAAAGGACATCAGAACAATTACCGTGAAAATATTTATAGAAAAGGCAGAAAAGCCAATCATCTTGCGGCCTCAGCCGAGATTGAACTCACTAACACTTCGATTGGTGTAGTTCATAATCTTTTCAAATAGCTGAATTCTTGATGCTTCGCTAGGGCTATCAAGGATGTTTTTATCGTGACACCATAACTAAATGGATAGCCGACCAGGACTCAGAGAGACTCCATTCACCCTCTTCTAAGACCAGGTTTGAATTCAGAGTTTTCCTTCTCCTAGACCAGTTTCCATCCAAGGCTAAAGAACCCAGTCTGTCCTGCTATTTGCCCATAGCTGGAGGGAGAAGAAAGTGTGTTAGCACGTAAGTGAATGTAATGGATTCGACTGGAATTCGAACTCGGCTCTCCGATTCCTCAATCCAAGCCGCTATCCGTGCCTCCTCAAAAGCCAAGCCAAGACAGTGGGGAAAGTGAATGAAGTCGAGAGACTAGGTAGGTCTGATAACATTGTAGATTCATCTTTTGATTTTATCGAGAATCTTTAAAAGACATTAATGGAGTTTATTTGCTGAGAGTGTTAATTCCCTGACGGTGATTCAGTCAGTGTATTCTACTGACAGGGCAATTTTACGTCTCCTATAACTAATCAAAATTTTGGTGTAAACAGTAAAGGTGTAAAATGGTATGTCTAATAACTAACGAGGCTTGCAGCCATATCACGTTGAAAAATAGATTTTCGAAGGATCACCTGGGTTAAACAACCTCCTCTGTATGCACATGTGTGCGAGTACGTATATGTGTGCGAGTACGTATATGTGTGCGAGTACGTATATGTGTGCGAGTACGTATATGTGTGTGTGTTTATGTATGCGTGTGTTAATTTCTAACTTCTCGGGATATACATATATCTTAGCAGGATGCCTTTATTAATTCCTTATCTTTGTATCGGCTTACGGCCATATCGCATTTGAACGCAGCTTCTCGAACGCTCCAGTGAAGTTAAGCAACGTGGATCCTGGTCAGAACCTAGATAGCTTGGGAATAATAGGTTCCGTAAGATTGGATATGCGGGTGGTTTAATGGATAACGGTTCGTAAATGGAAATCGTTCGTAATATTAAACTACGCACAAATACCCTTGGTAAAGGTATGAATCCCCCTCTTCTCATCCAGGTTAATTAATATAACTTGTATCACTAAATCTCCGAAAATCGTTTCAATCTAAACAAATTTTGGGGCTTTAAATAAAATGCTATTATTTGTAAGACGCTATTACACTTTCGTACCCCACAAGCTTTACGTCGTGCACACCTTCAAATCCTGTTGTCCACCGATCACAAATAGGTTTGTTCCCTACAAAGGCTGTTGCAAGCAATACAATCCATACAGACTACTAGCAACCCATAATTACGACATTAGTCAATGCAATTATCAATATTGTTGTAAAACTAATCCAATCTTCTAAAATGGTGATTATCTTCAAAAACCTGTTGATTTTGAATGCTTTGAAACCATATTTCGTTTGAAATGAAGAGTAAAGTACGTGAAGTGATGAATATAAGCAGTGCAAAAAGGATAGCTTACAGGAAAAATATATTCTTGGGAAAAAATTACATCCCGGCGAAATATTACAGAAAGACTGGGGATGCGAATGTGTAATAGCGTCATTTGTATAATATTAGTTTTTTTATGCTAGATTTAAAATAGAATACAAATCCATCCTTTCAAAATAGAAATCTTACATTTCCTCGTTGTCTCGAAATATTAATATTTCTCACATACATATCTACAGTTAACAGTGAAATCCTGATTTATCTCCGGATAAAGTAATATGTCTTATAAGGAATCAGTATCCGGTGTAATTGTTCTTGGTATAGGATATAAATTTCCTGTTCGTTGTATGCAAAAAGCGTTTCACAAATATTCAATCATTCCACGCTCCATGTATGTGTTTAAGTCGAACTCATGTAGTGTGAATTTGTTTGCAGGGATTTTAAACTCCCAGAAAAATACCGATAAATACTACCCCGGGTCGTCGGAAATATTTAACCTGTCCAAAACAAGAAATACCACCTGTGTATAATGCTACCTCCTGGAGTTTGCGTTAAAAAACAAAAAAAAACAAAAAAAAAACAAAACAAAACACGGAAGAAAGCAGATCATGAAAATCCTCGCACGATACTCGAGTTTATACGATATTTTATAATGCATTGGTTCTAAAAGCAGTTATAATTTTATGGATTCTCTGTGCTATCAATGTAGTTTTCAACGAGACTTAAATAATTTACCCTATATTGTTAAGTGATTTGGCAAAAAAGTGTGTCTTTAAAAGTGTTCATTAATTTGTTTGCACAAATATTTTACGTTTAGCAAAGATTTGTCTAAAAAAAAAAAAAATTAAAAAACAGGATTAAAAAATATTAAGTTATTACAGATATGGAATATACATATATTTGTAAATATTTCGACTACATTTTATAGGTCATATCTGCTAAGATTTAATAGGTCCATCATAAAGTTGTAATGAAGGTGAGGAAAATTAAATGAAATTACCTGTGCTTATGGGCGGCTGTCAGACGTAGGAACTGAGTGGTTGACGGATTCTAGTTTATCAATTTATTTATTGTACTATGTACAAATGTGGCACAAGGCCGAAAAGGGACTGGGGGAAAGGATGGTCATCACTTGTCTTAGAATAAAACTTAGCTAGCCACAACCACTGACCCTATC
This sequence comes from Acanthosepion pharaonis, assembly GCA_903632075.3. Classification (NCBI taxonomy): domain Eukaryota; kingdom Metazoa; phylum Mollusca; class Cephalopoda; order Sepiida; family Sepiidae; genus Acanthosepion; species Acanthosepion pharaonis. Next base: position 57,104 of record CAHIKZ030005568.1, read on the forward strand.
ATACTAAACAATATTCCTATCACCAAAACAACACAATTATCCATACCTTTCTTACTACATCCACCAAAATGCCTCTTTGACTCAATGATTCTAGTTTATCAAAGCGAGGCTGTTCCAGGACACTGATTTTGTAGTCTTTTCTTAGCGGAAATGTGGGATGCGCAGGTCCTCACTTCGTTATTTGAGGTCTGCATCTTCCATTCACAGATCTTTATTTTTATTGGAGAAGGATATTACTCAAACGGAGTTGTTTTGCGCGCTTTTCTGATATTTGATTTTTGTTTAAAATTGGGACGCGAGACGAGGCGTGTTTCGCAATCACCGACTCTGATTACCCTCGAGTCGAAGAAATTTTTGACATTAAGATAAAATACTATTATTGCCATAGTCGGCGATTCTTCGTACTCAACATTTTATTTATTCGTAACACGAATATAGATTTCTGTATCTCACATCAATCAATTCATGCGAGTGTGAAACGCAGCTGAATAGATCTAGAATTCGCAAAATAAAAATTCCGCGGGTTGAAGGTCACACAAATGCATAGATGTTTTCTTTTAAAGTAGTGATTTAAAAAAAAGAAAGAAAGAAAGAAACAGTATTCCGGTGTCTCGCCTTATATATATGTCGAGAGGTCAGCGATTGGCTGGGACGGAACAAAAAAATTTGCATGACGTCCTCTATGTAAAGAAACGAGATTACACGAGACAATTTTTTTTCGACGGGAGTTAGACGAGGTAAGTCGCCATTTTCTTCACCATCCGAACACGAAAGATTGCGCGGGAATTTGGAATTACTGGATAAACCGATAGCTAGCTATATATATATATATATATATATATGTGTGTGTGTATGTGATTTTTTTTTAATGTTTCAAATTTTGTAAGACTCAGAAATGTCCATGTTTGCGTTATCAAATAACATAGAAAACCCAGTTGTACTTTTTTAAGTTTCTATTGTAATTTAATTGTCTCTCAACAAGAACATGGGAAAACGTCATCTGATCAATTTTGAAAACGGAACTTTCCTTCCTTCACAAAGAAATACTTCTTAAGAATCGTCAGTACTCGTTCTACAGTCGGATCCGGACGTAAAATAGAGTAACTTTTGAACGCTGTGTAGGATAAGTATTTAATTTCTTCGTAGTAAAGGACTGGCCAACTTTGTCGTATCTCTTCGTCACTTTTAACGATTTCAAATGTCTGCTTGGAAGAAATTGACTCCGTTCGCTTGGTTTTTATTGCTCTGGTTTATTGACTCTGCTTCTATGATCATTCTTATCTCCACGTCATTCTCTGCAGAGACAAAAGCAATTCAGTGTTAAAGAAAGAGCAGAGTTTTGTTTTCTATGATTACACGCTTCTTGCACGGGACTGTCTATAATGAGTCATAAAACCCGATAATTATCAACTAGGGACTAGTGTATTTTTTCACTCGTTTTTATGTCATCCAATAATTCTACGTTAACTTAAACTTGAATATTTTGGTCCAGAGTCTAAATATTGTTAGTCGAACAATCCAAGACCACAATACGTCTTCGTCTTCGCTATATTATTTTAAATATCTGTTTAAACATACTGTATGTTTTTTAAAAAGCCTTCATATGTGTAGCGGTAACAAATTAAAATAAGCGTGTGGGGCAAGTTTAGACGGAAACTAACTGGTCAGTTTTATTCCAAATGTTATAACAAAACTTAGAAAAAATATAATGGATTGGGCTTTCCAAATCAAGGCTACAAGCTCTAAAAGTTATTTTTAAAACGATGGTCGGTCGAAAATAGGTTCGGTTATTTTTAATGTATGAGTCAAAATTTCGAAGTAATATTCTTTTTAGTTTTAGAGAAATCCCTCAGAGTGGGGATACTAACAGATGGAAACATGAATAAGACCTTAATGGAAGCAACGATCTATTAATTCAACCCACCACAGGCAATCGACAGAGGGAGAAAGCGATTACAATATCTTAAAGGTTCCAGTGATTAGAAAATTGCAACAGATTGCCGGTGGCAACCTAAGGTAGGATTTCCCGTATAAGGTCTGGTAAATTTGAAGTAGTGAATCAATGGAAAACGCATAAAAAATGCAGTAAACAAAAGCTGCTTTTAATAAGATAACAAAATGTCATGTGACCCTAGTAAGTTACATGATTGCCCAAATTTGTCGAAAATAAAAAAATCTTCGACGCTGTAAAAGGCGGGTGGCAGAAGAGAACACCAACAGCCTGGTAAGTGTTGCAAAAGGAGGAGTCCTGTTGCGACCCGCTCCAACTAAGTCTAGTAACTGAGAAAAAGAAAAGAGTAAGTATCTTTCAGCACGACAATTAACCAGTCATGCGTCGACTGGTAGAAAAAAAAGTTTCGTAAGAGTACGGAGGACGATTTTTTATAAGGAGGCTAATCGCTTCCCACAATTCTCCTCCTACCAAGACCATAAGTATCAATTGGTCACTTGCTTCCAGTTTAGCTGGGCAGAATTCCCCCGAAGCTGAAGCAACCCGTCCGTAAGTACCCCCTCTCTCTTCCACTTTCCTTTTCTTCACAAATTTGCACGATCAGTAAAATAAAATGGATCACAACGAAGTCAGATGTTTTTATGTTCATCCTTCCTCTAACAGTAGCCATGAAGATAAGTTCGTTAGACTTTTTCCAACATAGCAATACATAATGAAAACATAATGTATTTCTCTTCATCTAGTCTCCAGACTGTGAAAGTTATTTTTAAAACGGAGGTTAGTCAAAAATAGATTCGGTTTTTTATTTTTTAAAGTACGAGTCAGAATTTGAAAGAAACATTTTTCTTTTAGTATATGAAAAAAAATTATGTTGGAATTATAGAGAGAAATGCTACGATATGGTAAAGAAATAACCCCTTAATAGATAAAGGGGTAACGAACCCAAGAAGCAACAATCTATTACTTTGGCCCAACCACGACAATCAACAGAGGGAAAAAAATACACTATCTGAAGGGATCCCGATTAGAAAATTGCAACAGTTTGCCGGTAGCGACCTAGGGGAAGATTTCCCATCAAGGTCAGCCATATTTTATTAGTTAAAAAGAAAAAAAACACCGTATAAGTAGAAATAGTAACTCCGATGGAAAAAGACAAAAAAAAAATATCTGCAGGGAAATGTCTGCTTTTAATAAGATAGCATAATCTGTCATGTGACACTCCGAAGTCACATGATGCCCCGAATTTACATTCTCCGTAAAATAATAACGATCATAAGGAAGGCAGGTGATTTTTTTTTCCTTCTTTTCTCCTCGTCCCTCCATTAACAGTAACCGTGAAGGTAAGTTCGTTACTTTGTTTCCGATAAAATATGGTTGAACAGATAATGTGAGTAAAACGGGCATAACAAATTGAGAAACAAGAAATAAGTTTTATTCGTATTTAAAAAAAAAAAAAAAATCATAAAAGGCAGTGGCATTTTCAGGGAGAATTAAGCGACAGAAAACTTCGTTTGAGACAAAGAAAAATTTAATAAAGTGTTACTTTATATTTGTTCTCCGATAATGCAATAAATGCTGGAAATCTCTACAAAGATGAAGTGACTTATAGCGGCACGGATTGAGGAATCGGAGATCTGAGTTCGAATTCCAGTCGAATCCATTACATTCACTTACGTGCTAATACCCTTAGGAAAAAAATGATTCCTCTTCTTCCCCCCAGCTAGGGGTTAAATAGCATGGCAGACCGGGGTCTATAGACTTGGATGGCAACTGGTCTCACGCAGAAAGAAATGGCAACTTACTGCGGGGAAAAAATCTGCCTCGTCAGTCATGTATCGAAAGATATATGACCACCTAAACGTGTATCATTCATAGCACGTAACTAAGTAGGATGCCGAGGTTACCATGGACTGTATATGTGAAGAACAACAAAGTTTTTGAGAAAATCGAAACTTATAATTAAAATCGGAGAGAGCTGAACTTTTCAGGGCGTATAATGAGGAAAGAAGGATTGAAAATGTGATACTCACCGGACATGTGGATGATAAGATAAGACGGACAGATGAATACAAGGTATAACTTAGTGAGCTAGAGTAAATGGATGGTGGAATAAGGTTTAGGAGAAATAACAGACAAATGCTATCAAGGGCTACAAAGAACAAGAAATTCTGGAAGCCATGATCGCCTCCATCCTGATGTGTCTCGGTTCAAAAAAGCGGCTTTCACAGAAAGTTCTCAAGGAAAGAGGGATAAAGAGAGAAGTGTACAAAATTAGTGAGTTCTTATGAATGGATTACAAAGAGACAATTAGTAATAGTCAAAACCTGGTGAGCACTACTAGGAAGAGGACGTTTTGTAAATCCATAAATGCTACTGGTTGAAGTCAACCGGCACAAAAACAATTGATTATCTATAACATTGAACCACCAAGTGTGAATCGCACTCAATTGTAAATGCTAATCATTACATCGCAACCATTTTTCTCAAAAGTCTGGTCGTATGAAGTTCTTTGAAATCGGTTCAAACTCTTAACAGAAAAGTGGTTTAGGAAATATTTAGCTTATAATAGAAATTTAACAATATATTACGGATTAGAATACAAATATTTAAACCAAGACATCCGAGATTAAAAAAACAAACAATTTTCTGATGCTATCATTCATTTATTTATATAGTTTCGAATATTTTAAGAACCGAATGATCATATGATGCATAGTGTCAGTTTAATGCTTTATTACACTTTTGTATTAAATATATAGATTAATTTTATGCTAAGGCACTCTTAGTGATATTAAAGGACATATATCCCGAGAAAATCGGCATTCGAAATCCTGGTATTGGTATCGAACAGTGACCACTGAAAGATATTCACAGCCTTAAGGCTAATCTCGGAAATGCTTGCAACATGATATAAAAATCTAATAAAATACGAATAAAAATATAACAAGATTTTTCTTCATTGTTTGATTAAATCTCAAATCTTTTTGTTTTCTTAATGAACTTGGCAAATTATTGAAATACGGAACTGACCACGTATAAGGAGATTATTATTATTATTATTATTTTATTTTTGTCTGGAAAAGAAATCTCTTCGCCCTACTCGGAAATCAATTTGCAATAGAAAATCTCGAATATTCCAATTTCTGAAGTGTAAGCAGAAACCCCTCAACAACCAGGCTACTGCTCTCATCCTTCTCGCAAAATATTGACTTCTTTGTGTTACTGTTTAATTAGCAATTATTTTAATTAGTCGTGATTTAAAAGTGAAAAAATATCAAAAACATTTATTCGTTTTTAATGCACAAAATTCGATGATTGTTTTCAAGTATGAAAAACAAGCAGGGCTTTATTCTGGAAAAATACTTTAAGATTTGTCTGTTTTTAATGTTAATCGATCGGATATAATATTTCGAACCTTAAATATCCGTGTTAATGCTTAAACAATTGAACTAAATCGCTTGCAGGTTGTAACAAAATGTTGAATGTCTTTCGGATTTTTTCTCTTAATTCAACCCAAATAATTTAAAGTTACTCATCGCAAACATTAATTCACCCCAAGAAATTTAGAAATTTTAACTCAGTTTATTTTATTAAATTTTTGGCACCCTCTTGAAATTTTAAATCAAGATTTGTTTAGCTTGTCTTGCAATATCTCCATCACTCGGAATGAAAGATTATCAAGAATCACAGTGTTAAGAACATTTCCTAAGTACGGATGTCATTCAAGGTACTCAAGAAAATTTTAGTTTTAAAAAGAAAGAAAAAATCTGTTTTTAGCTTGTTTATTGGAGTGAGCGTGGATGCTGACCCCACATTTACAAATAGCGCTCTCGATCTGCCCTCATTTGGGGCGATAGCAAAGGCCATCCCAACTTGAGCCCAGTGGAAGAGCCATGCTCTGGGTGAATTTCGTTTGACTTTTAGTAAATCTAATTTTATTTTGCGGTGAATAAATATTTGAGGGGAGAATTAAGAGAAAAGATCTTTTCTTTCTAAGAAATAGTAATTTGCCGTTTCCGTATGAGGGAATATAATATGATTTTCCATCTGAGGTAATATTCGGCAATCATTGACTGAAAAACCGATGCTACATTTGCTAGAATTTCATGTAATCTTTCTCTTTTAACAATTTTTCAGGAAATTAGTTTTCTAAACTCTAGTAACTGTTATTGCCTTTTCAAGTATTTATGGGGCTTTTTTTCTTTCTTAACGATGTGTTTGTACTCTGATAAGTCAGCATATTGATAATGTCATTATTTTCAATTTGAGATTATCTTTAGCAAGCTATTTAGTTGTTGCCGTTTAATCATCTGGAAGTATGGTTTGTCATAAGGCATAGTTCAATGTTTGATTCTGTAGCGCCAGTCCAAAAGATTCGAAGTATGATCTTCGCTAAGTCAAACAAATTTCTTTCGCTCAAATATTAATCTCTGAGAGCGCTCATCTCCAGCTAACAGTTTGTATATTTCTGAATAGGTTTGGGATGATTCCACGAACCGATTCAGATGATGTACTTATTTAAGCATTACATAATTCTCTCTCTTATATATATATATAATATGAGCCGTGTGTATCAGCAAAATTATCCAAATCGTGTTACAGCATAATCGTCCATTCCCCTAAATGTTTAATGTCTAAAACATTAGTAAACTACTTGAGTTTCTCTTTCTCAGATTTTCAGATAAGTCGTTTACGCATCTTGCCACCATTTATCGTAAGAATTAAAAGAACATTTAGTTTTTTCAGCTAGATAAGACAGCACGTTAAAATCGTTTTGTGTCAGGCATGACTGTCTTCCCAACTGAACAATAATGAGAGAAATAATATCATTAAGGCCTTCAGAAATGGTACCCACATTCATACTTTGGCTTCCATCTTTAAAATCCTTTTAAGAACCTTGGAGAGAACGGTAAATAACTTTAGAAAAAAACGGAACAGTAGAGGAGAAAACTGGATCAAGTGGTCACAACAGCAAGATGGATCATCATTTCAGTTAAGAGCTAAAGAGATTAATTAGAAATGATCCAACTCAATTCATTAGATAATTGGCACGTGAAAGAGGAGATTTTGGTATGATAGTCCACAGCTGTGAAAAAAGACTTGAAAATTAGCTCGTACCTGTAAAACTGTGAGGTACCTTCTAATTCCAGGACAGAAGGTCAGGATGGGGAGAGTTAAGATCATACTGAATACTTTGGAAAATTATCCTGAAATTACACACACACACACACACACACACACACACACACACATATATATATATATATATATATATATATATATATATATATATATATATATATATATATATAATTTATTATCAATCTAACTTCCCGCAAGCATTTTTTTACTAGTCCAAAAATTTCATACACAGAAGTTCTCAAAGACACATGGCCCAGTTGATAAAGACGTTGGTTAGATCCAGTGCCTGGCCCAAATTAGTTGTGAGTTCAATACCAGGCCACAGTTGAGAGCTGAGATATCCGGAAGAGGCATGGCACGGGAAACTAAAACAATCTCCCCTGGTGGACGAAAAAAAAATTGTTCTGTTCGAAATTCCAATTGCGTGACGAAGACCAGACCGTGCAACGGCCGAAACGTTATGTAGATGAGGATAACAATCCGAATAATGTAAATATTATTATGGACAGAAAAGTCAATCGCTTATTTAGAAATTAGATTTATATTTATCTAACGAATAATCTTCTCATTAGGTTTAAATTGGATCTCGATTATCGTATATTGATAATTCATTTGCAGAAACAAAAATGTTGGTGCCATGTTTCTTTTGTACCGGATATGGTTACCAACAATTAAAAGTTTCGTTACTTGCACGCTTTAAAATATTTTCTCGATTTTCGTTATCTCCATTTTTTTGTAATTAAATCTAGTCAACTCTCGTCTGCTTTCAGTAATTTCGGGAGCCTTTGTTAACGTAGCCTTGATTCTGTTACAGCTCACCATTTTTTCGAAAACCTTCCAACAACTCTTAAAATAAATGTATATGGGACTCTCTAAGCCGGAGCAATAATTTTCTATTATTTCCTGAATTATATTTTCCATAACACTAGACTTTACTTTCTGAAGACTATAACAACGTAACATTATTTACAATTTGCTTCAAGTAAACATTGTAAAATAATCTATAATGCATTGTTTTGCAGCACTTTCTTACCAATCTTCTGTCAAGTGGAGGATGTGAGGTAGTAGACATTCAATAAGAACGTTGCAGTTATTTAAAATGAAAACTTGCCACCAATACTGAAACTTGCTAACAATATATAAGTACTTTTTCTGACGTGTAATGTTTCCTGTCTTATATACATATATATTTATATTACTTATACCGAAATAGATTTTTAATGTCTCCTATCAAAGTGGTTTGAAAACTAATTTTAAAACTTTTTTGCTTTTTAGGGTCACCAAATTATTATCTAAAAAAAAAAATTAAGATTTCTCTTCTGTTTTCGGTCCTTGTTTGCCACAGCTGCATTGTATATTGAGGTATTTTTTTAATAAGTGCTCAAGTTATACGTAAATTCCCGTTCTGTTTATCAAATTTGTTCTTACAAAATTAACTATTACATGCGTAATTATATATTCATCAATTAGTTTACCGTCTGCCACTTGTCAAGCAACACATCGATAATTTGTGAGTAAAATTCCTCAGGTTTTGACAAAATGGTCAATGGATTCGTGAATCCGGTTTTCCACACAAATTCTTCTCGCAGCGGCCGAAGAATCCGTAAAACGTTGTTGAAAGAACATGTCCATTTGACGTTATGTTTGGTAGGGGTAACTCAGAAGAATGGTTTATATTTATTGGAAAATTGATTTTACTTAGCGACATATCAACTCCTTAAGGATCAGTTAATGTCAAAATTTAATTTTTTAGGAATGACGAAGAAATAAAAATGATATACGTTATTCTGCTTTCACAATTGTATACATGGTAGATGATACACAGCTTTTGTGTATATAGATGTTTGTGTTGACATAATTACTAGAGGCGGTGATATGTTTTATTCTGTGGTTTTGCTGGACTTATATTTTGGAATACTGTCATGAAATTGTAGACTCTGATATGGATTAATATCATGAAAAATTCTTTCATGTTGGTTGGTTTGTTTTTCTTGGCGGCATATCAACTTCTAGGGATTATGTGATGCCTAATTACAAATAATGTAAATAATTTTAAACTTTCACAAAAATTGCCAGATATATATATATATATATATATATATATATATATATATATATATATGTGTGTGTGTGTTTGCGTGCGCAAGTATGCAGACAAATGAGAAGGAACACATCAGGTTAATAATCCGGAGTTCTTTTTTTTTTTGTCTTTATTTTTAAGAAGACAATGATCCTTACAGAAGTAGAGATTTTGAGAATGAAACGGGACGCAACACCTTGATTCAGCTAAATTTTAATAATTATATTGATGGTTTCGGCTCTCGTTTTTGAAACATGAGAACTCTTATGTAGAGAAGGAATCATATTTTTAAAAATATATAAAATTTATTGTAGGTAAATTTACTATAAAAATATATAATAATTTTTACTGTTCCATTGATTGTAATTTTGCTATAAAACTGTATTGTTGCTCATTTTATTAGAAAAATATAATGTTGATTTTTTTTTTGGGGGGGGGCACTATTTTCACATAGCAGGAACTCTAGCAGGTATTACCATCTCGGGTTCGGGTGAAACTGGGAACAACAAATAAGAGGTGGTTTCAAGTTCCTCAAATCATCTGATCTCCAGAAGCCTTCTTATTACCATCATAATCAGGACGACTGAAAACTTGACGAAAGGTGGATTGGAAAAGGGCTTATTGGAAAAGATGCAAAGCGGTAATATGATAAACTTACTTTAAAATAATTTGTGAATGGAAGCTGGGACACCTTCAAATGTATGTTGAAAAGACTAATCTGACGAAAAGCTACAAAAGATAGGACGTTGTAGAGAGCCATGATCCACTATTCCTGAAAGGAGACCGTATACACAGCTTCCGAATTATAAATATAAGTACCCGCCAAAACACCTATTTCAGAACCGACTCCTGTGGGTGTTTTTCTTTGAACACTACTTTTATAGGTTATTATGATAATGATTATTGTAAAATAAGAAGTAAGGCACAATAGTCTGAGACGCTAAAGAAACGGGAAGAAACAAAATAAAACTGTCTAAAGAAAAGTGAGGCCACTGCATCAGAAAAAATAGAACGGCGGGGGACACACATTTTCCGGATGAGAATGTGTTCATGGACCGTCTACAAAAGTTACGGTATTTAATATCCCACCCACGAGGAGTATATGTGGCACAAGACCGAGTTTAAAGAGGGTTTCTCCGAGCCCGTAAGCTCGGCCAAAAATATACCCTTTGAACCCCCCTAGACGGGTTCAGGGCCTGTCTACACACCCCCGGACGAAACCTTGCCCTTCGGCAAAGCTTCATCCGAGTTCCTCTCTGCCCAAAGCAGAGAGTCCGACAGACGTCGAGATTATCGCGACGTATCTACAGAAGTTACGCTGACTGTTAGTTTTTCTCTTTCCTTTTATAGATATGTGTAGGTTGACAAAGACTCGGATATGCACAAGTTGCGGAGAGGCCTGTATCTAGACATGTCTAGCTCTTCTGCTTCTCATGGTGGGAAAGCCTTGACGAAATTAGCTTTGACGCACATATCCGCGCTCGACTTTGTGACACTTTTCTTTCTCGCTTTCTCCATATATAATATTCACTTCCTCTCGCCAGATCTTTCACCTCAAATACGTCATTCGTCGTAAACATTTTGATAGTAACCGTTCACTTTGAGCCTTGTACTGCGTGAATTTTTGAATTAAAATAAAGTTGCCAATAAAGACGTACAGAAAATATGCCTTTGCTCTAATTGAATATCAACTATCTCTGATGAATACATACTTAAATATTAAAGAAAAGTAGATATGCCAAGATGGATTTCTAAATCTAAAGAATATCCAAAATATCAAATAAGGATTCATCGAGGCAATGGAATTAAAGATATTTCAGGAATCTTGCTAAGAGTAATAATTTTTTTCTTTGATCTCTATTTTAATTATTTTTTCACTTAATCGAAATCGTTGCTATGAAATGCACCTGTTTTAATGTGATGTTCTTCAAAAGAGATTTTTGTAAAAGTAAAACAAAAACTAGAAAATTTTAAAGAGTATAATAACACAATTAATGGTTATTCAGATGATTTCATTCCGATAAAAAAAAACAAAAAAAAAACAATCACTTGAAATATTTCAAAAAGTAATTACCGATTTTTAAGATTTATAATGCTGCTAAAGTTTAAGCGTGTTCTTCAACAGGACACGTGTAATTAGCCAACATCGGCAATTTGCTACTCAGTAACATCCCTGAAAATTTACTTTTGTAAATTGAGCAACTCGATCGCATTTTAAATTATGCATTGCACTAATGGATACAACGTCATGCTACTGAGGTCGGTGTTAAAAGGATGTTATCGGTCAATGAGTACAAAAACATCCCCACTATCAAATAAAAATCACAAAAGAATCGAGATTTATGTATTGGAAAAAGACGAACCAGGGCGCTATATATATATATATATATATATATATATATAAAAAACCAAAATTACCTCAGCATGAGTATAGTTTATTTGAAGCTTTTCTGAACCCAGCCGTCTTTAGCTCATAAGAGCTGAGAACGCCTTGGTTCAAACCTTCTTGAAATTGACTATACTCATGTTGAGGTAATTTTTGTTTTTGCTGTAAATACATATATATGCTCAGTTATGCAATGTAGCCAAAAAAGTTCTGTCTGTTTTTTGATTAGTCATTGAATGAAGTTGAAATATATACAAAATTCGTGTAGCAATTGTTTTCAAATTCGGACAGCCGGAAGTAGGAACATCAGATGTTATAAAAAAACACGCGCACCATCAGTTATAAGCCGGACAGCTGTGAGAAGGATGGAAGTGTCTAGAGATCTCGTTCGGGGCTGTTTGCTTTACGACTTCAAAGTGGGCTTATCACGAGCTGCATCAAGTCGCCGCATATGTCAAGCGTTTGGGGATAGTGCTGTGGATGAACGTACTGCAAGGCGTTGGTTTCGAAAATTCAAGTCGGGAGATTTGTCTCTCCATGATGAAGCAGACTTGCGCAAAGCCCTCACGGACTTCTTTGCATGAACCCCCCCTCCCGAGTTCTACCGCAAGGGCATTGAACAGCTGGAGACACGTTCGCAGAAGGTGCTGGATGCCGATGGCGATTACTTCGAAGACTAAATATAATTTACACATACTGTAAAGCGTTTTCTTTTTTTCCTTTAAAAACGGACAGAACTTTTTTGGTTACCTTGTAATAAATGCATTGAGGTCTCCGTGGATCAGATTTAATATTTATTAGTAAGAACCACCTGGACTGTTATATAAACCATGTATTTGTGAAAATTTTACAGATAATAGAAAGATTAGCATTAACGTTTCAGATTTGAAAACAGCTAGCACTGAGTTGCCCATTAAAATAATTCACGCAAAATTTTCCTATTGTCCTTAGCTCGAGTTTCTTAATAAATCTTTGGGCATCACACACACATATTTTATTTTCTCTATCTCTCTCTGTCTATATATATATATATATATATATATATATATATATATATATATATAGTGTGTGCGTGTACACAATTAATAAAATGTCTCTGAATTAAACCAGAATACCAAACGGCTGTAATATAGAAAAAGCAAACAAGCGGAGAGACATACAGATTCTATTAAAGTCTCAAGCCAAGAACTGATAAGTTAGAGGAATTAATGCGGTTTACAAACAGAAGTTTATCCTCAGAAATCTCAAGAGACTCTAATTTTTCTTTGTTTTATCCAACCTGATGACAACAAAGAGGATATAAGCCTACTCCCACGAAACTATACATTGATAAAAAAATGTTCACCTTCTCATCTTCAATTTTTTCGGGAATTCACTCACACACACACACACACACACACACACACACACACACACACACACACAACACGGAAATATATTGTTTATATGTTTGAATGCTTTTTGATATTGTAACAATCTTTTGAGTGAGTGTGATATCTGCAACAGTTTCTCTAGTTACATAATCTATTTATGTTGTGTATTTCCTCATCGACGTAAACTTATATCAATCACGTAGCAGACAGTCTAAAACCAGCCTTACCTGTTCGAAAGATTTCCAAATTCGCTAGACACTGTGAAACTTTGCACTTGTATATTTAATATAATTCAGTCGGGAAAACACCTGTTATAGAATGTTTGTTTACCAGTTAGATCTTTACACCATTGATTATATTTGTTTCGATTCTCACTGAATATTCTCATATATTCGATTTCTACAGGCGTAAGAATTTTGCAAAACGCACACACACACACCCCTATAGGACACAAACGCAAAAATAACTGGATAGATATGAATCTACACAGTAGCGTGAGTATCTTGCATAAATTACATCAAAATATGTAACTATTTAGTTGGTTATGTACAGAGAGGGGGATTAAGGGAAATAATTTCTATACAGATCCTATTACCGCATCAGTTATATATATATATATATATATATATATAGGAAAATAATACACAATATTTTATATCAAAAACAATTTTAGGGATGTCTTGGATAAAGTGTATTTTTATTGTGACGCCATTTTTCTTTGAAAACTTCATCGGTCAAATGTGGCTAAGAGAATTTTTTATAGTTCTCACACACACACACACACACATATATATGTGTATGTATATATATATGTATGTATTTGTCTTGCTTGATAGACCGTTAGAAAATAAGATTGATATATACATGGATATTTCTAGCTATAAGTATCTGATATATCTATGGTTATTTATGTAGGTGTATAAATAGAACGTTAGTCAAGTGATGCATGAAAACTATAATAAAATATATACGAATAGAGTTTTAAAGTTTTTCACAGCATACTTTCAAATACGATTTTTGTAGGTGAGATCTGAGGTTAATTTGTGCTTCTAATTCGTATGCTAAATTGCTTTTGCTTACGTTCTTCTCATTGTCGATCAAACTTTTGGAAAATGAATGCTAGAACTTTAAGAAAGACCTTTCATATCGATTCAGTAATATCAATAAATGATCTTAGTAGGTTGCAAAACTTTGGAGCGAGATTATGAATGTTTAAAACACTTTTTTTATCATGAATATCATATTTGACTAATATGTAACTATCTTAATATCACTCGATGGTTTGATATTCTATCGTTTCGTCATTTTTTAACGTTAATGATTAGTTTCCGAATGTAATAGGTGACCTTAACCTGTTTGGTTTCTATTCTCTGCAAAGGAAATCGTATTAAGACCAGATGAAAGAAAGGATGAAATTTCAATTTAATTTCATGAACATTGTTCTACAATTTAAATCTGTAACCCTTTTTACTTGGTGTTTTAAGGATAGGATATTATTAATGGATTTTGTTTTTTCTTTTTGATAAATTCGTTCTTATTCAATGTTAAACAGTTTTGTAACTTCAGCTCGATGGTAAACATGGTTGGGTATGTACTGTCGTGCAAAGATTTGTCGCATCAACCTGGGTCTGTAATCACTCAGTCGGTAGGGAGCACCCTATTGTCTTATTTTTTAATCCTGCTAGGGATACGTTTAGTCTATTAGTCTTCATCTACTGATCGAAATCTTAAGATCCTTGTTATATTAAAATTTAAACTAGTATTTATACGCATTTCATAATACTTTCAGTAGAGATTTTCCTTGTGATTTGCCGGAATCAATCTCACAAAATTTTATTTATTTTTTTGAACACACGCTTTGAAATATATTTTATCAGTCTTTCTAAAGCCTTTTAAAACAAACTCTTGGTACGTTTATCGTAGACGTTAACATTATATGGGAGACTATAATTAAAAAGACGTAAGACTGAAATAGGATTTAGAGAAGATTATATGGTTTTCTGGAAATTCATCACGTCTTATGCAAAAATGTATGCTTTAGCGTTTAGTAACAATATTCGTATTTGGTACTGCAATCTTACTACAGAATATTTTGCAAATATCCCATCTTCATTGCTAAAGACTCAGAAATATTAAGACAAAATTTTTTCAGCATAGAAAAACGCAAATCGTGGAAAGCTGGACAATCTCCTGATGACTATTATATTCGCAAAAAAAAATATATTTTATTTAGAAATGTTCCTGCAGAAGATCGATTGATTATTAGTAAAGAAACAGCACAACAGAAATATCTGCATGCATTGACTTACATTATATCAATTCTTATTGCTCCAGAAAAGGAAAAAAAACTACCTTCACTTAATTAGGAAACAAGCGGTTGTATTAATGTCTTTACTGAAAATGAATCTCACAGCCTTCGCTATAAAACAAACAAAACGATCTTAAAACTTAAATAACAAACGGGTAAAATATGCAGAGCCCTTTTTTTTTCTTACGCAGATATAAAACGTTTACCGCTAAATGCACATGGCCTAAGAAGTAAAATAACCTTCAAATGTAAATTATTTCCCGACCAGCACCTACTGTTTCTCAGTAAGCGACAAAATAATTGGGCTGACTGCAGGTACTTCAATGGACCCTCCACATGGAAGTTATCGAGAGACGAAGATCTATCAAAAAGTGGAATTTAAAATTACAATTTTGCTAAAACAAATATACACAACGTGGATCAAATCTAACTCATCTGAATTAGGATGCAAGACTTGCTACGCAAACATTATATTATGGCAAACACCCACATCTACACACATACACATATATAAACTGACAGCTATATATATATATAATGCACTGACAGCCATATATATATATATATATATATATATATATATATATATAATGCACTGACAGCCATATATATATATATGTGCGTGTGTATGTATATGAGTGGGAGATTTTAAACTCTCGTCTGTGTTGCATAAACCTAAACACACGTGCGAAACATGTTAGAAAATCACAGCATGCCATTTATCTAATTGTATTCGCTGAGAACCTCCACGCTTTCGTCCTCTTTTTTCCCCCATTTCCTCATATCCGAATGAATCGGCGACACCGGATTAATCAACATTTCATGTTCGCAACATCAAATTAACAAGAGTTTTAGGTGACAACTTCGCCGCTTGTAGAAGCCTTCACGGATTCCATTTATTTACTTAACGCTGTTTCATTTATAACAAGGCCAGTGCTACTGACAGTATTTGCAATTTCTAAGTGGTCAATCATCTAAGTACTGTTGAATTTTCGCCGCTGCTTAAAGTTGGTCAGAATCTATGCTTTTAGCTTTACTTCAGCTGAAATCGTTAATGACTTCGGCTTCATCGGGTCAAATGCAAACTGCACTGTTACACATGCATGTCATACCAATTTAGTTTTTGGACAGATTAAAATAAACATGGTCAGAATCGTTGTCGCATACAGTTTCCAGAGATTTATGTACAGTCATACAGATTAGTAAGCTACTAGTAATAATAAAAATGGTATACATTTAAAGTATTATATTGATACAAATTGCATTTCTCTTGTTAAATTGCAAACCCATATAAACCAATAAAATTATGTAGCCTGTGAAATTCAACATTTTCTCTTTTATCTACAGAAGAATTAATTCATTGGCACACACACACACACACACACACACACACACACACTAGAATTAATTTTAATCCGGATGTAATTACATATATTTTGATAGAAAAGCTTGTCTTTAATATGCAATTTATTATGAGCACTTTTTTATGTGAATATTACATCCACAAAGATTTATTGAAAAATATCTTCCAAGGATATCCTTTCAATATAGTTAGATATCGTGTGTCAAATAAAGCGAATTATCATGGTGATTAAATATGAAATAATTTGAGAAAAGTAAGTGGACGTAATTTTTTACAATTGACCCAGTCCTACTGAGGACGTTACTGTGGTCTTAAGGTTGCAACAAAACCTAACACACACACACACACACACACACAGACACATATACATACGTACATACATATGTATGTATGTATGTATGTATGTAGTCAGTGTTCACTTAGACCAGGAAACAGTAGTTAACTTCGTGCGATTTCGGTCAATTGATTTCCTAACGCTTTATTTGTGGGGGAAAATTTTAAAATTGGTAGCGGGATCGAGTGATTTTCCTATATTTCGGTGATAATATATATATATATATATATATATATATTAACTCCTTTCTTACAACATGATCTATTAAATAAACCGGACAACTCTGTTAAACCTTTTAGCTTGTTTCTCCTCATGTCGAAGTCGTTTGATGTTAGATGGAAATTTGCAAAGGAATTTGCTGAAATTGTTATGTTCCAAAGACTTTCGATTACCGTTTGTCGCGTTGGATGAAAGAAATTCGAGATTACTTCAGTATACCGTTTATATTATTAACTGACCAAAGTTTTAAATGGACATGTATTCCACTGCTATGACTGTGTGAAAGATTTTCTCGTCATGTGCAGAATAATGACCTTACGCTTCAAAGTTATTTCAAAATAATCGCGAGTAGAAGTAAAGACATTTTATTGATTGTCCGTAGCTTTCTTTTGATGTAAAGGACTGCGAATAATTGTAATCCTTTATTCCCATTTGGAGTTTATATAATATTTGCGTCTTCTATTTTAATAGTGTTTTTATCTAGGTTGGCACCAGTATTCGGTGTTAGAATTTAGATATAAATAGGATACAGAATACTAATTCCTAAATCTGACAAATTTTTGAAGGATTGACCCAGCACCATTAATGCAACTGTTTTTTGATCGTGTTGGATATTTTTCTCAGTACATCCCAAAATATTAATTCACCTCAAAATAAGAGCATTTATATTTACTATAATTCATACCAGATTTTCTTACAGCAAGGGACTTCAATTCTTCTTAGATTGGGTTGACCTTTGCAGTCGCTCCAAATATGGGCAATTTGGGTTCGCTATTTCAAAGTGTGGGGTCTGCATTCACGCTCACCTCGATAAACAAGCAAAAACAGTTTTTCTCCTTTTTTAAAAAATTGTATCAATTTCTTGCAAATAAGTCGAATATCCTCTGCACTTACGGAATGTGAATAACACAAAGATTTTTGGCATTTTTTCATTCTGAGTGTTGAATTACTTGTGAGACATGCTTTGATTTATTATTTCAAAAGTGCCAAAAATTTAATAGAATACAAATTTTGACTTAAGATGGATAATTTGTTGGGATGAATTAATATTCGAGATAAGTAACTTTACATTATTTATGGTGAATTAAAAACAAAAGATTTATCATGTGCTTTATTAATCGAAGCTTAGATTACATCATTAAGTTCTGATTACAAGGAAATTGATAATTGAGATGCATGTTGCTTTAATAGATTCAGCCAACTGAGTTCGATTTATTTTGATCTCTCTTCGCGCTATGTACCTTTTTTGGAAAGGATAAATCCTTTATAAGACACCGTTATGAAAAGGGAACTGCATGTCTTCTCGGTTTATCTCTCCGTATAAGACAGTAACTTTTTTAAGCGGAAAAGATCGATAAGTGGAGATGAATACATTTCAATGTTCCATCCCCGTTACACAAAAATATTCTCTGGGCCACATTTTCAAAATGAAAATCTGCTCACCCCTCACAAAATGTTATGTGATAAAAGTACATTTAAACGTTTACAAAAAATCTATGTGCGTTAAAGGGGAAATAACGACCGATTGGAAATCAGAACATTATCATCGATAACTCTCTCCTCTAATTTGCAGACGCTATTTACTATATACTTAATACTTGATAATATGCAAACATATCACAATAAAATCTGTCAATAATTATTTATAACTGTTTATATTGGGACCCACACTTACAATTAATGCATAATATCAGATTTTGAAATCATATTTATTTTTGGCATATGAATATTTCGAACTGTTTCTATATTCTTGACTGTCTTTAAATATTTCCTCTTCGCTTGCTATCCTCTTCCGCTGTACCTATAACGCAGGCCGCACCGCTTCCCAACCGTAGCATTAGAGTATAGAGGGGGATTTAAAAAAAAATTGCCAGTAGCTTCATCGTTGTCAAAATTTCGAACAAGCTAAATTATTGATATATCAATGAATTTGGGGATATGTTAAACAAATTATATGTGAGAAACTATAAGGAAACAATATATAGGTCGTCACCAAATGAAAAAGTACAATATACGAGTTACGAACATGATACGTTAAAATAAAGCAAGGGGAGTAATTTTACTTTTTTAGTAAAGTGTTAAAATCTGAAAGCCTTGGTAGAGCTTAAGATGCTTTACTGAAACTAAAAGTGCAACAGAGAATCAGTTTTTTTTTTCTCAGTCGAGAGGAGCACAGACAAGTAAACACAAGTTATTTCGCCTATTGACGGACGATGGCAGACACCAAATTCAACAGATCGGCGTCTGGACTTCCACTGGTTGAATGAGCCGAGAAACTAGAGTTTCTTTGCAGACTGTGGAGTGAAGACTCTGGAGCACGTGACACCATTGCGACTGACGGGCGGAGCATTTGCAATCTTACCAGCAGCAAGATGACAAAGCAAAATCCGACATTTACTAAAAGACTACCACACTTATAGCCTTTCTATGGATTCGTCCATTGCGTACGAACAACTCATCGAGTAAGACTGCGGTAGCGAACAGGAGAAAGATGTTGGATTGTTTATCTTACGTTTCTTGGTTGAAGGAAACGAATTAGGGAACTTTATTTCAAACCAGAAGAAACTTTATACAATAGTATGTAGAAATAGCAAAATATTGTTAGCAACATAACTATGTGTTATACGTTTATCAGAGAAGAAAGAGGAGACTTACAACAACAAATGTCTTTATTTACACCGTTCGGAATGTTGTCCTAATATTTTTTCTCATACTCACGACGTTTCTATCGTAGAACTCCCCAGCCTTCTTCAGAAGATTTATAATTGCAAACCGAACTGTTTATTTTGTCCACAGAGGATACATGGCCAAGATGAGAAAAGGCGTTTTATAAAGTTATCTAGAAGCTTTAACCAAAAAGTTGATTTCAATACCTGGCCACAGCATAGGTGAACAGAAATTAAAAAAATAATAATCTGAAATTGAAATATCCGGATGAGGTATGGCCTGTGGAATTAGAACAAAGTACCTCGGTGGACGAAATATAAGATTTGGTTCGAAGTTCGAAACACATGAAAATGTTCGTAGTTTACTACGACCGAAACATCGTGATTATGACAAGAAAGATTATGACGTGACGACAGTCTGAACAATGTAAATAGTGTAAATAGCTCCATGTCATATATCAGTATACATAGGTATCTCTGTTGGATCGCTAAAAAAGAGCATAGCATGATTAAAAAGACGCCAAAGTTGATGAAAACAAAATTTTCGCGTCTAAATGCTTATATTACTTTTTAGAGGAAAGATCAAAGTATTTTTTTACTTATTTTTGAAATTTTTCCTTCTTTTTTAGAACATTGTAAATTTTGATTAAAAGACCTTGTTTCTCTTTTTATCAGCTTGGCTGATAAATTAACATATAAAACATTTTAGCGCGTTTTTTCCCGTTTGAGGACATTAATTTGGAAAATCTTGAAAAATGAAAATAATTGTCAGATTTTAATGAAATTTTCAGAAACTATTTACAAATGATGGAACTTATTATAAATACATTTTTTTTTAGCAAAGTCATCTCAGAAATTTTTTTTTTCCATATGTATTTACCCGCTCTAACTAATTGTACGAAAACTCTATAATTTCAATTCCGAGGAGTTTAGTGATTATATCAGTTAAAAGCACAATGCTTTGAGGAAACAAAATCATGTTTTTTTTTTTTTAGTTGGAGCCCTTCTACTGAAAATCGTCTCTGAAGTGTAACATAAAAAAACTCAATAAAACAAAAATATTATTTAATTTCAAAAGCTTTTAATTGCTTTTATTTATTCCAATAAACATGGACAATATTGTCTGAAAGCAAAAAGATATTTCGATGAAAAATGAATTTTAAAACAATTACCTACAATTATTTTTTATTTCTGCAACCATTGTTTTTATTTTTACATTATGTTGTTAATTCTTCTAAAATTATGGAAAACACAGCTTAACGGATGTTGTTTTTTAAGTAGATAAATATTTACAGATTATAATTTCCAAAGCTTATTACAAACTAATGAGTCTTCGTATATTAAAAAAAATTAATTTGTCAATAATGTGTTTACCAATGAAATCTACGGAAGACCAGAAGTTTGGTACGTGCAATAAAAATAACGTCACGTGGATTGAGTTTCTGTCTAGTAAGTGTTGTTCTTCTGTATACGGCCCTTTAATTTAGCAAACTGTTCCTGCTGAAAATGCATCATTTTCATTAAGTTAAAATAGGTACTTTCATCTAGTTTTCATCGTAGTCCTGTAATGTTTGGTTGAAATTGGTTGAAAAATGTAGGAAATTCGATCCAATATGTAAACGTAACACACAGAACCTGGGTTTTTATAATAAGTAAGATTCACATTTTGCCTCTAGAAAACTAAAAACTTTCAATCATTTACACTGGCCAATTTTACTTTTAAATGAAACATATTGTTTGCTTTCAGAAAATACCTAGTTTCATGGGATTCAGATAAACTTTCCTGATATTTTTCCAGATAAGTCATTTATATATATATATATAACCTAAAAATATAAAAATCCATTTATTTATTTTTTCGAGAATATAGGCTGTGACAAAATGATTTTTACTATGTTTGATTATTTTTTTAATGGGGATAGAAATTTTTTATAATAGCAAATCTGAATTGACTTTTAGAGGGGTCTATATGGGCCCACAAACAGCAGTGCAGCACTTGTATCTTAATTTTTTTAATAGTATTTATAATTTCTCCAGATACCCTCAACAAACTTTTGGTACAGTACTTTAAAAAAAAATAAGAAATGGCGAAAATTTTTTTTACTTTAAATAATACAAAGTACTACTTAAGTAGGTCCGCTTAAAAAAAAAAACGATATGTCCATTCTATTCTTCCGTACGAGAACTTGAATCTCACGTCAGCTGTCAATAATTTATAGACGTCATCACTCAGCACTTGTCAATTGCGGCGATGTTGAGATCGGCTCTCTTTTCTCTAAAAAACATTTTTCTCCGAAGAAAGTAGGTAAAAAGTTTCTTTCAAAATATTTTAAATAAACTTCAAATTTTCTAAATTTCTTCGAATAAATTTTGAAATACGTATAATTAATTTTAAACGAATTTTAAACGAAGAATTTAACTTATTTTAAAATTTCAAAAATATGGCCGATATCGAGCGTTTGTTCGTTATTTTGTAAACAAGTTTTTTTTAACTAAAATTTCGGACATGCTAAGAATGAGTAAAAAATTTCAAAAATTACTAAAAAAAATACTTAAGTGTTTCTTCTCAATAATGAAATATACTTTTATCATGAAAAAAAAATTTTTGTTAATTTTCAGACCATTCTTGTCATGCTATATTAGATTTTCCTTGAAATAAACGGAGGTACCTAAGTATACAGATACTGCGATGTGGTTATATAGAAAGATGTGTAGAATATCAAATGTGGAATATATGAGGAATTTTTAAAGACATTTGAACGAAGAGAAGACTTGAGTTACGAATCAGAAACGGATAGTTGAAAATGCTGGTAAATACAAGGAAAGGTGGCTTGGAGAATTTGTCATTCACAGGACATATTGCCTGCTCGAGGGACAGAGGGGAATTAAATTACTCGCGTAAATGAATAGCAAGTGAGGACTTAAATTTTGGTATTTTCATCCTGCAACTGTTGTTACATCTTATGCGCTATTTTTTTTAAATTCATTTATAAAAAAAGAAAAATCAAACAGAAATATGATGCAAATGATTCTGTACGCAAATAAATTAATATAATTTTTTTTTTAGAATGTACG